>JADRCD010208793.1:0-35453 GCA_019843815.1 Montemys delectorum
CCCCCCCACCAGTTCCTACACAGACAATGAGCAAAGGATGTACCCCTTAGCATCACTTTGTTAGAAAGCCCCCAGAACACATCAAAATAATTGTTTCATTTCAGACATTCTTGCCTATAGGTATTTTTAGTTGTATTTGATACAATAAAGAGAAACAGTCTAGAATTTAACTGAAGGCACTGAAACTTTAAATTGAACACCGCCTTAATTTTATATATTGAGTATTGGCTAGGCCAGCTGAGGACTCTGGTCGCTGTCTATTCTTCACAGGTTATTGTGCCGACTTACCTTCTGTATTTTATTTATACATTCTATATAAGCACATTTAGAAAATAAAAGTAACTTTAACGAATAAAAGTGATTTAAATGATATTTTTGGACAAATCTTATCCAACAGAAAATTTACTTAAAATGGCTTTTCAATCCACCTCAGCCTATCTGTCCCTGTTTTATATATACTTTATTTATTTATACTTCATGTATGCACATTTGTGGCAGCAGGTGATACACTGTATTTGCTCTTCATCTTCTTTGTCCCACAATGCTTTGCACAGCTGATGAGGAGAAACGGGCTACAGATTTGTTTCTACACACACACACACACACACACACACACACACACAAAGACATCAAACTGCCATAATCAGTTAGTCTGACAGTTCAAATTAATCAACCCTTGCTTTTTTCTTGGTGGCAGGAGAGGGTGGCAGGAGAGAGGGAGGAGGGGAGGATTGAGAGGGAGGCTCTGTTATTAGCATGAATCTGTGCTCTACAAAGGGAAATCTGTCCCTGTGGTTGGATAATGAAGTGCATATGTTTTCAATTAGCGACATCTCTGTGCTTCACTTAAAGGCTTTTATTTGCTGTGCTAATTTCCTGTATGATTCATGTTTCTACATGTACAAAGAAAATAATTCAAACAATTACTTGAATCAATTGAAACAAGCATGCAAAACAGCAAGGCAAATCCATTTATTTGCAGGGGTTGGCCACAACAGGCAAACACAGCCTGTAAACAAGCCATTTTCATCCTCTGACTAAAAATAGGACGCCTTCTGAAACTTATTTGGACAAACACGTATTTGTTTGTGTGGATTCCAGAAACACGTGTTTGCGTTGGTAGAACGAAGTGGGAAACATAATTTACCACAATACTGGACAATTTATTTCCCTAGGAACCGGAAAACAAAGCAGTTCTCTTAAAATTAACTCCTAGTCCCAAATTGCATCTTTATGTAGTGTCATCTCATCGTGTTCGAGCGCATCATCAACCAGGCAATCTTTGGACTCCAGAATTCAGAAATGGAAAAAGTGAGTGCGAGTCTGGTCCCTTGAAATTTTCCAGCGAGGGGTACCTCCACAAAGTATCTCGAAACGACGGCGACGCTTATCCAACACCTCTTCTAGAAAGAGTCAGGGGTGCAGCTAATGCAAGCAATGGCCCCAGACCAAGGAAGGGAAGGTTCGTGCTGGAGGAAGGACGCTCCATGCACTTCTCCGGAACTCCCTAGGTTCCCTCTGGGCAGTCACCAGGCCTTTGGTGGTGCTATCTCCTCTCGCGCTCACTATGCAACCGGGTGAAGTGGGTAGAATGCGGGCGCTGAGGCGAGGAACCCCAGCGTGAGCATGCAATCAATCCCCTCAGGACTCCCCCAGTGCAGCCAGAGGCAGAGAGGAGCCAGCACACAGCAGCACTGCCGGCCCAAGCGCTGTCCCCGCGCTAAGCCCGCACGGCCCCCCTGGGTCGGATCAAACTCTGGGTGCACAAGTCTGCGCTGCACAAGTTCTTCAGCGGGAGCTGGGCTCTCCCCAGGCTGACATTTGTGGGGCGCTCTTCAGCCTTATCACGGTCACCCAGAGCATCGCAGGGGCGCCGCCGCCGCGTTAAGCAGCTTGCCTCCTTCCCCACTCTGTATCTCACTCAGTTCCTCCGTCTCACTTCAGTCGTGCCTGCACCCGTTGCCTGGTGTGGGCGGCAGAGCCTCTGCGGCCTCCTAAAGGGCCACGTTCTCGGACCCGCGTCCAGCTCTAAGGCAAGCTTCTCTACTGGAATGGGGTCAGGAAGGCGCCACCAGGAGCTCAGTAACCAGGGGGACGTCTTGGTCTGGTGCCCAGGCCTTGCTGGAGCATTTTAGGGATGGCTTGACGGTCCTGCCTACCTGATCCACTACCTTCATCCAGTCTTTTGTGCGGCGACACGCCCCCGCCCCTGCGGGAACCCGGGCCGTGGGCGGTGGGAGGGCGGGAGCCGGAACGCGAGCTCCCTGTCCTCGCTGTCCGCGCGACACAGCATCTCGGGAACAAAGGTACCCCTAGCCTTTTCCTGGCCCTTTCACGGCTTCTTCGTTCTCTGACAAGTCTGTCTGTGTGCCTGGGAACTGAACATCCTTACTCTGCTGTCTCCGAATTCCATCTAGAGCTTCGAAAATGTGAACGTGTTCCCCGACCTGGTTAGAAAGCAAGATCGAAGGTTGGGGGGGCGGGGGGAACCTCCGAAATAGCCCTTCTCGTCTTATGTAATTAAGGACCCACGAGCGTCCCAAAGCACCTCTATAGTCTCCACAGTGTTCAGCTTCTCTCCTCCTTCCTCGTCTCTCCCCTGTCTCTTTCTCTCTGCCACCCCCGCCCCCGGCCCCCGGTGCGCGCTGGTGCGCGCGCCCGTGTTCGTGCGTTCTTCTTTTTCATTTCTACCATTAGGAAACCTTCTCAGAGCCGCTGTGAACTCAGAAGAGGCTCCGCTCTTGTTTCCCACGGATCCACTACTCTTAACCAGCCTTTCCGGAAACGCTGCCGGCGTATACACATGAGGGTATCAAGCTGGAGAGACCATTAATCCCCGAGAAAGGAAACACGGCGGAGAAACGGCAAAGCTGGAAGTCTGGAAGCGGCCTTAGCAGGAGTGTAGGGTCTGGAGTAGGCTAAGGGGTCCTGGTCCCCCGGCTTCAGCACCGGAAGGGATGGACAGCGTCTCCCAGCTGCGGGGCTGCCTGGGAGACCCTACTGTGTTGCTGCTGCTGCTGCCTCTGCTGCTGTCCTCCCTGCCACAGCCATCCACGAGAGCTCTTAGCAGCTAAAAGGCGGTGCCTTCAGTCCCCTTCCTGGATGGACGAAAACCAGCCCTCCTCATCCTCTGCCACTCATATCAACCCGGCTCCACCGAGTTAAACTCTAGGCAGCAACTTCAAAAATAATTTTCTATACGGGACTCGGGGGGGAATGCAGGCAGAAGAGTGGAGTCGAAGTTCTTGGAAGCACCAGGGAACCATGGGCGCTGCGGTAGCAATTGAAATTCTCAAAGGCCCGCAGTTTTTAAAATAAGAACGTCCCTGACTGGATTGCAGCTGTTGTGGAGATAGCTTTGTGAGAGGTCAGAGATACGAAACCCCAACATTAGAGAAGCTGAAAAGACGTCAATACCGCTGCTCAGCAGGTATGTGATAATACTGTGTTTCAACACACACTAATGCATTTGCAAGGTTTAACAGAAAAGATACAAACATTACATGTCGAGGATTAAGGAAAATGAGTACTTCTGGTTGTTTAAAGGTAAATAACTCCTAGATTAACATCTTAGAATACCTCTTCCTTGATAAATTAGTCTGGAATTTTAGTTTTCTGGGATCTCTTGACAGAGGTGACAACAATATGTAGTTGACTTACATTAGTATAGCAAACTTTTACTTGGACATTTTTTTTCCTGCTTAAATAATAGTTTTGGGGATCTCTGTGTGTCTTATTGTTTTCTTTAAAACTAATGTGTTTGGTGATCGTACATATTCAGCTAAAAGCGATTCTGGTTGTGTTATATTGCATCTGAAATTGAAATACATATCAAAAAGCTGGAAATAGCTTAATCACCTCTTACAATATTTTAGATGGTTATAATTTGTTAAAATGTTTACAGGCACCAAATATGGATACATCAATATCTGATCCCTTTTGTAATCAGACCCTCAAGTGAAGCTAGACCTTAGACTTATCAACAGATATCTCAAGGCAGGAAGTGGTCAGTTTTCTTGCACATCTGTAAGAGAATAGGGGTTCCCTCAACATTCTGATTGATTCGTTCTACAAAACATATTTCTTTCTGAAATCAAGTGATAGAGACTAATCGGTTATTTACAGATCATAAATATTAACATGATAATTAATTTTTTTCTGGATACTTCTTTCTAGACTCTTCTCTAGAGCTTTAAAATTACAGCTTCCACAATGACCTTGATAAGCACTGGGCTTTAATGAAAGGGATTTTCTGTGTAAAAAGAAGTTATACAAATGTATAGTCCATGGCCGGCATTTCAGAAAGGACTCATTCAATTCCAGCTCTCGCATTCTGCTCAACGGAGAGCTTTGACTCACAGGGATGATTCTCATGGTTGTGATGGCACATGCTTAGCCAAGTCTGTGGAAAGAGTTTGTCTCTTGAAAAATTGCATGAGTTTGGAAGAATTTTTCTTTTAATTTTATAAACCATGTATGGCTTAAAATACAATACCTTTACGCCACGTACAGTAACACTAACTTTCTTGATTTGAACTCGCAATCTCCTGAGCCAGCGTGGTACTTGTTGGTGGACTCATGGCTGCCTGCCCTGTAGTGACCAGGAGTAACAATGCTACTCTGAGAAACTGTCATTTTAACTGTCACTCACCACGACGCTGCCTGAACCACAGATACAGAGTAGCGTCTCCTTGGAGGCATGTTTGCCCTAGATAGGTCAGAAGTGATCTTTGGAGGACTAGAAGTCTGCAGTAATCACTGTGGATTCTTCCAATGGACCCCTTACAGAATTATTGTCTTTTTCTAGTTTAAGAAATGTGGAGGCAGATTGCAACATGGAAAACGGAATCACATTTTAGCAGAGTTACAGCACGCGGCTAGACTATTATTTTGATTCTTAATTAATTAATGTAGACCGACTCCCCCAGTCAGTGGAGCATAAAATGAGATGTGGAAATGTGTCCTGGAATGAAGCCTGTGTGTCTTATGACCGCAGTTCCCTTGTCAGTGGTGGAGGGGGCAGGCTTTCTCTGTGTAGAAGAGAAACTGAATAATGTAAAAGTTACCTTTGTCTAATCCCTTTGCAGATTGGGAAGTAAATAAATTGAATTCACCACTCCGTACTCACCCAAGTGTATTGAAGGTGTTGCCAGCAGCTGTCTCTGGAGAAGTGTTATAGCACTGAGATAGAGTTTAGAGTTTTTGTAAGCCTCTTTAGTAGCTGGCTGAAGGCTAATCTCTAATCACAATGAAGCGAGTACGTAAGTAGATAAATAAGTGAACCAATAAAGGAGTAACAGAGTCACTGGGAATCAGCTTTTATTTTGATTCCACTCATTTCTGAAAAGAAATCAACACTGCATTTGAAAAAGTGTCTCCCATGCATGCAAGCAGTCCCTGCCTGCTGGAGATATATCTATATCTATATCTATATCTATATCTATATCTATATCTATATCTATATCTATATCTATATCTATCTATCTATCTATCTATCTATCTATCTATCTATCTATCTATCTATCTGGATGTCCAGGTTTTACGAGTGTCAACTCAATGAACATCTCAATACTAGAGGCAATTTGAGTCCTGGAATCTTTTTGCCTGGAGATAGAGGGATAGCAATTTGGAAAGAAATTCTGACTCAATTTTTTAAATTATAAATTATTATAAAAATAGGGCATAGATGCTAAGAATGGTAGATCATACCTCTAATTGAAGCATTGAGGTGACTGAAACACTACAACTGTAGCCTATATGGGATACACAGTGAGCTGCAGGATACACAGTGAGTAAGAGTTTAACTAGGATAATGACGTCAAACATCAAAAGTCCTTCTTAAATCTGAAAATAATACTCTCATTCTTTGAAAAAATTTTGAACTTATTAAAACTCAGGTAAGTGAACAACATTAGCAACAAACCATGGAGACTGAAATTAAATGATCTAGAACTACTGACACTTAAATTGGTACAATCAGTTAACATTTAGGTAGTCTACAGAAAAGTTTAGCCAAATGATTTTTAGTTTTGTGGTTTATTTTGTATTTGTATTTGGGTTTCAGACAGATTCTCAATGTTCTGCTCAATATTCTGTAAAAGCTAGGAATTACAGACAATGAATCTGTTCATTGCACTCTGATCTGTGAAGCAAAAGCTACTAACAAGAAAAGAATATTGTCAGCCAGAAACTGGTGGTCATACCTCTCCCAAAACCTGTACAGTGAGCAATAGCAGAGCACTCATACCGAGAGCACATTTACTTAGTATTTTCTTCCTCTGTAGCTCAATGAGCTAAACATGGCATACTGCAGTGCCAAACATGCTATGTATTATGGTGAGGAAAAACAAGGGCTGTTTGACCATGAAATGACCAGGCTTCCTGAAATGCTGATATGAGGAGAGGGGGAGCCACTCACTCCACCGATGCTTCATTTCCTCCCTCAAGTGGGGGAAACTTTATCACACAGTAAGAAACAGATCTTTACATATAGATACACATGCATTTCTTAAATGTTAGTGAACTGGTTCAATGATATATACTTTATGGACAACTAGGAAGTGTGAACGTGATGGTGTGAGAGTCTCCTGGGAACCTCAGTGTTGGATCTAGGTGTGATTATAAGGAATTTCTAACAGCATTCATTCATTCATCCATGGAAAAGTTCCCTGAAAACTGCTGCATGTCAGAAGTGCATGTTAAAAACTCTCTTGTTGAAAATATAAAACTTTTCTGACAATGCTGTAGTTTTTAACGTCTGTTTTTGGTATAAATATTTCAAACTAGGCTGAATTTGTTTTAAAATATTTAATATTCAACATCAGTGCCATGTTTTCTATCAATTGGTCAAATTTAGGTCAACATGATATTCAGTCTATCACTTTTCACTTAGACTTTTGAGAAAATTATTACTGTCCTTTTGTTACGATTTTCTTCTAATTTATCACTAATTGTATGGACACAGAAACTCAGAAGACTAGGTAGACTTTTAAACTATCTTAAAATGCATGAAAAATGCATTTTGTTTGGTTTCTTCTGGTCAGTGGGGATGGGGAGAAATGTAGATTCTGTGGGGCTGACTGTTGACAGGAACCTGCAGTCACTGGCTGTGGGGGTGCAGCCTTCATGTGGCCTGCAGCCTATTCTAGGGATTCCCAAGTTTCATCATGTCACAATTTGTTTTTGTTAGATGGCATTTTCTAGAATGCAACACAAAAATATTTTTATTTGTATAGGTTCCTATGCTATCACTAAAATATACTGATACTATGTTTGAGAAATAAAAATGATTGTTAGACATTATAGTAATTTATAGTATGTTTTGTGGTTAAACTATTTATGATTGGTTCAGAAAATAATAATTTGTAATTATTTGGATAGAGAATTTTAAGTTTACAGTGAGAATCTACTTGTTTCTTATATGAAAGAGAAGGAATAGATGATAAAGATTTAAGAAAGAGAATAGAAAGTGAAAGAAAATAATTTTTTGTGTCTGAGAATTTTATTTTTTATCATTGTGAAGCTTGCTCAGAATTATAAATATTCAAAGAGTACTGAAGTTTATTAAGTGATTCATTAAGTAATTGATAATTACTTATCAGTTTTAATTTACATGTGTATATATTTAAAATAAAACATTATAATGTAATTATAGGTTTATTATTACATAATTATTATACTTAGCAAATACATTAATACCCACTCAGAATTTTAGCTAAGGATTTCTCTCTCTCTTTTTTTTTTAAAGGAATGAATATTTGACAGTTATTCATAATAAGTGGATAAAAGAGCAATCTTTTAGAAATTGCACTTGAATTTAATAGTAATGTGTTAAAAACCTATAAAACGTGTAAAATGCTTAAGTAAAAGAGGGCAATGCATTTCATCTTTAGATCTCTGGTAAGGACTAAGTCTCTCATAGGAAGCAAACTTACTGACACGAGTGAGAGAAGAGCGTTGCATTGAGTACATACAACATGCTTTTATTACGTTCATACTTACATGGTCTTGGGTAAATTAATTTACTTACTAGTTTATATGGATTCTTGATACTGTAGTGAAATCACTACTGTGCCCATAAAGAAAGTATAAGGAAACCCAAAGATTCATGTGACCGCAAAACTCTTCCTCATGCTTTAGTACGTTTGTAGTGGGCAGAACACAAGCTCAGGACCCATTGGTCCATTCCATGCTAGATTACTTTGTAGACAAGTGGATTCAAGTGTAAAGAAAGCACTTACACCTCCTAATCCTGTCTTCACTTATCTCCATGGCAAATCTCTCCTCCACTCCTCTCTCTCCCAGTTTTGTTATCTTTTACATCTCTTTGGCTTATTCTTGGTTAACTTAGTTTCTATTTCAAATCCACTTCTTTCTTTCCTTCCTTCCCCTTTTTCTTTTTAACCGTGGGACTTGCCTACCAAAACTTGAGTGGGGAAGGCTCTTCCAAGACCACACTGACTGAGGGCACTAGGTGCTCTTCAACTGAAAACTATTATGCATTTGTCAGGGGAAAGTGAAGCATAGTATGAAATAGTAAAGAATCATGTCCTGAAATCCTATTGACTACTCTAATAAAGATTTCCAAATAACTTATCTTTATGTAATTTTCACCAATTAAGGATCATTCTTATATATTATAAAATGGAATTCTTCTATCCACCTAATCAACTTATTTTTAAATTTCTATATCTTATTAATATTCTGTGACAGTAAATTTCTGGTCAGTTTCTTAGAGTGAGCACATTTCATTACTATGTGAAAACTTCATTGAACATAATAAATATACTCCAGGAAACTTACACTGTCTTTTGTTTTTGTCCATCAAATTATTCCATGACATTTGGCACAATGTTTAGTGACTTCTAGAGTCCATGTTTAGGAGATCTTTGTAGTTCTGACAGCAGGTCTATGAAGCTGACTTTCATTACTAGTTTCAAATGTTATGATTGAAACCGAATACAGATAGGGCGTTCTAACTCCTAAGTCAACATTATAATTTAAGGGTGAGTTTTCATGCTTTTCTACATTTTACTTGTGGTTTAGGAAAAGCGCTCTCTTCCATTGTTTTGCTTATTACATTATTACATTGAAAATACATTATTTATATTATTTTAATTGTGTGTAAATGTTTGTGGGGGCCACTGTATGTACATATGGATGCAAGTGCTTTTGGAACTGGAGTTACAGGTGATTATGAGCCATATTTTGTGGTTCATGCGAAACAAATTTACGATCCTTTGTAAGAGCGTGCTCTTGACTGCTGAGTCATCTCTCCAGCTCACATGGTTCTCTTTTCAGAGTGTGATAATATTTTTTTAAATAACAAAAGGAATGAACACATAAATAAATGGCATTGTAATTGTATTTTATTTGGTTTACATTTGGGTGACTCAGTTTCAGGAGATATTGAGATGTGCAAGGATCTTGAAAGGATCATGCAGTATTTTGACTTTAACAGCATGATCAAATGTTGAATGTCACAACATAGGAGCATCATTTCAGTCATAGTGGGCCAGGCTTAGTTCTGTAGCAGAGTACAGATCTGGGGTGAGGACAAATGCATTTCATGGGGTGAAATTTAGAAAAGTGTCAATTAAAACTGGATGACTAGATGCCATCAGATCGTAGAAGAGAATCAAAAGTCAGAGCCAACTGACACTGTGTATGCTCTGTACCTGTCAGGTCAGTGCTAATATTCTGTCCTTGTAAAGCAGAGAGTACTCTTCAGAAATGTTTAAAAATTTTTCAGAGATAGAAGATTGCATTTCATCAGAAAGGAAAACTGACACTTCCAATGAAGTTCTGTGAATGGAGGTTCTGCTGAAACTGTGAAACTCTGTAAGCTGCTGAGAAAGTGAAAGAAAAAATATGGATGGACAGAACAACACATATTTCAGAAGGAAGAACAGATAGAAGGACAGATTATGAAAAAGGACACTTAGGAAAGTCTACAGAAGAAAATCCAGGAGCAGGAAAAGTGCACAGAACTGTGTCATATTCTCTGTACTGTCCTCCATTTCATGATGCCCTTGGCAGTCAATGGTGACACTGCGTTTTGGGTAATATATATTATATAATTATATATTATAGAAGTTTACATAAATAAATATAAAATAATAATTTATAATATATTGTATATTGAATATATAAAATACTGAAGTATAGATACACACACACACACGTGAAGGAATTGAAATTTATTTTGTTTGCTCTGAGTATTTATATGCTCATTTTTAGATAATCATGTAAAATACAAACGAAAGGCAACAACAATGTTTGCTTTGGTCACTAAAATACTGACTTTACTAGTAACATGTTACTGACTTGAGAGGTTAAAGTAATGTGGAAAAGTAATGTGTCTCTTTTTCTTATTATACATTCTCACTATAAATTCATATAAGCTATTATTTTTCTTTGTTTTTGATGTGAAAAACTGAAAAATTCTGAATATACAGAATGAGCTCAAAGAGCGCAGCACACATCTTCTGTGCTTTTTGTTTGCTTTAAACTTTTTATTACTTTTGTTTTGCTTACTGTTTGTGTGGGCGAGGGGACATGTGCAAGTCTGTGAATGTGTGTCCATGCATTAATGGAAACATAATGCATGCCTCATTGGAAGTTAAGAAACTATTTAGCGTGCTGCAATGGATTCTCTCCTTTGTCATTTGGGTCCCAGGGATTGAATTCTGATCATCAGGGATGGCAGTCAGCATATTTATCCTGTGACCCAAAAGGCCTATAAAGGGCAATTTCCTAGAAACAGGTAGTAATCCCCAGGTGGTTCAGGCAAAATGTAAATTTCCATTTATCTGATGCTCACGTTTTTTTCTTGAACCACTTAAATTCCCTGTATAACATTCTGGCTTTATCACGCATCCTGCAGGAGTAAATTATCTACTTTTCTAGAGGCCAATTAAGTTTTCTAAATCAACAATGTACCATTTAGCAAATTACCTTTCAGTACACTAAAAGACTCCCGAGCAACCCAATGAAGTTAATGTACCACCAAACAGTGGGCAGTTTATTCCATCCTTACTGAGAGATCAGACAGCTGAAAGCATTAATGGGAGCTGTTGCAGAGTATCACTGTGGAACACAAAGTCACTGCCTAAGCCATGTAGGATGGGGAGATGATGATCAGTGTGGAAGAGGTGGGGGGAGGCAGCATGAGGTGCAGTTATCTGTATCCTTCAGATTAACAGCCAGCTTGGCCTCAGTGGCATCCCTGCAGGTCATCTGTGTGCACCGCCTGTACATATGGAAACAGATAAGTCAGCAGTCTGTGCTCTCAAAGAATTATCTGGTTGTAGGTTTATATATAAGTGTTCCTATTGAAATAACCAGCACCCTCATTTTTCATATAGTGACAATTGGCTGTTTGTGTCTTGACTATGTTATGAAATGGGATAACTTATCCCCTCAGAATAAAAAAATAGTTATATGTAGATGAATGTACTAAATGTAATCTTTTTGGATATAACCTTTTTCATAAACTTATTGAAAAATGTAGTAACTCAGGCCTACCTGTTATTTACTATTGTTTTCTGTTGCTATTACTATTTTTACTAGAAAATAGTTTTCTATTCTTTTTCCTTTTAACTATAGATGTTATTTAAAAAACCATGAACATAAAAAAATAAATATCAGATAGCCGACAAATTCTAGGACATTGTGAAAATTATGGAAGGATGTTGAAAAATGTAATTATGCATAAAGGGGAGTAATTGTTTTGTGACCCAGGAATTTCTGTTATACTCAAAGGCCTTTTTCTCAACAATGAAATTTCTTTGAGTCTCATCCTACTTTTGTTTTTAATTTCAAACTCTTTTGGGAGATGATATGGGTAAGGTATAATCATAGAATAATAAATTAACCAAATTAGAGAAACAACATACATTATTTTTATAAGCATACAAAGCTTTGAACTGTATGTTTTTTTGTGCTACAAAAATAATGAGATTGCAAATCACATAGTTTCCCTCTTTGGTATGCAAACCTAGAGAATTTGCATAAGAGCCTCGATGTAGCATGCTCAGCTAAGCCAGTTACTGTCCCTCTACATATAGAGCATGGCTACATTTCAAGATGCTGAGAGCTTCAGGAGCAACATGGCACTCAAATAAAAGATTTCAGTGCCAGTCTGAGACCATATCATAATTATTCCTGATGAATGTGGATTTTGAACATTTGGACTAAGGCCAATATATGGAAGTTAAAAGGAAAAAAAGGTTGGCATGTGATGAAGTACTTAGCATTTCTTTTTGTAAAGAATAAAAGCTTCCTGGCTGACAATGAAGGATTTGTGATCTGTATGGCAGTATTTTGAACAAGGAGATCTTTTATAAATGCTGTCCTTGTATTTAGTAAATGATTACGGGATGCAGCTGCAGGTTTTAATGGCTTTTAATAAAATATGTTAGAAAATGCATTAACAATAAATAACTAACATGAGAACCAAGACACTGTAAAAGATCATTAAATACACATATTGGTTGGTTAAAATAGCATATGTGTTCCAGTGATACTAATGGGTTTGTAATTTTCTAGGGTATTTTGGAGAAAATTTCAAGACAAATAAAGTTTAATGATTAAGATTAGTATAGATGAAATCTGTGAAAAGCAATAAAGTTTCATATTTACAACTGATAAAGGGTCGAAACACGTAAGTTTCAAAAAAGTGTACAATTGTAAAATAGTTTTTATATAGAATGCACCAAAATATAACACTTCAGCTGCTTTTGATAATTATTCTTTCATGAAGAAAGTAGATATGCTTTATAGGAAAAAAATAACATATTAAAAAAAAAATCTCTGTTTAACATTTGTCTTGCTTAGTTTACTATAATTCCTGTTTTCAACATTGAGTTGCCAGGATACCAATGAGAAGGCAAGTGCAGCTTGTCAGTCAGGCATGTCCTTTTGGTAGTTATTTGTTTATACATTAAAGATTGATTTTAAAAACTAAGCTGGGTCACCAAGTTCAGAAGACCAAAGTGTAATGAAGCATAGCGAAGTCACTGTACAGTCAAGATGTTGTTGCTCGACAGAGATGGAAATGCTCTTATTGATTGCTATATCCAGTTGGCCCTCAGGATATGTGATATTTGTTATGATTTTAAAGTTTAGTTCATGCCTGAGTTTAAGCAGGACCATTTAAGTAATGATTATATTTGAAGAGCGGAAAAGTTGAACAATTATCAATGGACATATACTTTTTAAACTCTATCGTAGAAAAGGGAAATGAGTAAAGGAGCTGGAGAAAGAAGGGCAGGGTGCAAGGTTTCCTAAGGAAGGCACAGCAACGTTGGATTTAGACAATTGACATATTTCATATTTTTATTTTGAGATCATTATAAACATTAAGGAAGTTACAGAGATAGTTTTTGTGGGGCCTCATCCATCATACTTTGATGTAATATCTTATACAACTAGAGTGTAGAGTTAGACCCAGGAATTGATATTTGTGCAGTACTGTGAAATTAGAATATAGCCCTTCTTTAGTTCTCATAAGTGTTCATCTGGACTCATCTACACCATGAAGATGCATTTCTGTATCATTACTCCATATGGAATTTTTTAGAATCACGTTCATAATCAGGCTACACAGGTTTTCTCTGTGTATCCCTGGCTGTCCTGGAACTCACTCTGTAGACCAGGCTGGCCTTGAACTCAGACATTCCCCTGCCTCTGCCTCCCAAATGCTGGGATTAAAGGCGTGTGCCACCACTGCCAGGCACAGTGCTTTATTAACACAGAAATGTTCTCTTTATTGTATGGCTCAGTCCCCATTTTTCTGTTCTCTGTCTCTGTAATTTTGATACTTGGGATGACTCTATTCATGGGATCAGTTAGTATCTAGCATTCCATATTTACTGAGGCACCGCCTTTGAGGCCCAGGCTTTAGCACATGTAAGTAGTCTGTACTTTTGTAACTGAGAGCCTTCCAATTATATGGATTTGCTAGTTTGTTTGTCTGTTTCTTAGTTGAAGGATACTTGCATTGGTTTTTGTTTGATGTTAACACCTGAAAAGGTGTTAAACACAAACACAAAAGATGTGTTGTTAAACATAGATAAGTCTTTCTTTCTCTGCATCCAACTTCTGTCAAAGATGTTAGCATAGCAGCATATGTTGAACAGATTAACAATGTTCTAGAGAGAGCCTAGACTTTGACCCAGTCATGATCCATTGCATTTCAAATGCTGACTTTCTACCACTGAAAATAATTTCATGCAATACTAGTTTCTCTTGGTTTATAGGCATCGATTTCTGATATGTAGCAAACATAAAACAGAATAATTTTTAAAGAAAAGTCTGACAGAAATATTGGTATATTGATATCCTGAGATTCCAAGTGCCATATTTTCTCAATTTTATAATATCCTACATATATCACATCAACAAAAAAGATGCATTAGAGAAAATTCTAAAAATCTGTACATACTTTGCCAAAATAAACATTATTTACAATGTTTATTCTTATGAATCTCACAAATACGTTTATAGAGTTGAAGTGTACATTTTGCTGTAAAATAAACTGTGCCAAAGTTAAAATTACTGCAGCACAAAGGCAAAGATGGTCACCAAGAGTTTGTGTTATTTCTCTTCTGAGGATTGACCCAGGACTTCACACATGCCAAGCAAGGGCTCTACCTTTGACCTCTAGCTTTAGCTGTCCCCAAGGGATTTATTTGTTAAGAGACAGTGCAGGCCAGGATGGTATGAAACTCATGTTCCCTCTACTTCAACTGGGATTACAGATTTATATCAAAATAGGATTTAATTAAAAATAAACTAGAAACCACTATCATTTATTTATTTGTCTATTTATTTATCTATTTATCTATTTGTGGCTAGTACTTGGTTTATTCACTAGTCTTCTTAATAAAGGTTTTGAAACAC
Source organism: Montemys delectorum (assembly GCA_019843815.1). Lineage (NCBI taxonomy): Eukaryota > Metazoa > Chordata > Mammalia > Rodentia > Muridae > Montemys > Montemys delectorum. The sequence continues at coordinate 14,905 of JADRCD010208793.1, forward strand.
CTGAACATCCACCTGCAATAAAGAAGATTCTGAACTTTACCCTTTTCTAAATTAGCTTACTGTGAATCAAAATGTGAAACACAAAACTAAAATATAAATATAATGTAGGTGAAAATCCGTACAGCCTTGGATATCTAGCTGGCTTTTCTTGGTATAGCACGAACGATGCCATCTGGAAAACAACTGCTGTAAAGCCCATCAGAGTTAAAAGCTCCTCTCAGAAACCAACATGCAAAGGACAGTAAGCCAAGCCACAGTGTGGGAAAGAAAATTTTCAGCACTGCACCTGATAAGGGAGTATTATCAAACACACATAAAGAATTCTTAAAGTATAACGATTAAAAAGCCAACCCAATTAAAATTATGTAAAAGACCTTTAAAAATAACTCAGAGGAGATATCACAGCTGGCAGACAAGCACAAAAAATGTTTTCCATGCCACACTTAATAAGAAAAATAATTAAACTTGAACACTAAAATAATATATACTAGTACAACTATAATATTTACTGAAATAAATAAATAAAACTAGAAAATTGAAATGGCCAAATTCCAAAGCACTAGTAATACTGGAGAGGTCATAAAAAAGTAGGAGCTCTTGTTCAGTGCAGGTAGCAATGCCCAGCAGTAGAGTCATCTTCCCCAGACAATTTGGCAGCTTCTTTCAAGTCTAAACATATGGTTACTGAAGATCAGGTAATTATACTACATGGTGTGTACCCAAACGAATTGAAAACTTATCTACACACAACATTTTTACAGGAATATCTATAGCAAGTTTATTCATAAATAAACCTTTGGTTTATTCATAAATAAGCTTTGGGCAACCAGTATACCCCCAAGGAGGTGACTGGATCCATAAATTAAAGCACAGTGTACCATGTGACACTAAGATGTGCACATGTGTGCTATTATCAACAGATTGGTGCAGCTCTTAACCTTTGCCAGCAAAGCTTCTTACCGTAGTGGGTTTTTGTAGAGGAACATTCTGTTCATTGTAGAAAATAAGCAAGTGTGAGTCCTGAGCCTTAGGTGGGATATCTCTATCGACTCCCCACCTTCACGGCTTAGGGAACAGCGAACAAAAGGTGCAGAAAGAATGCTAAGAGTTGGAGGAGGGCTGTGCCGTGCTGTCATCCTAACATCACATGTCTGTTTCACACATGAACCCATAGCAGCAGAGACTACCCACACAAGACCTCACAAAATCCAGCCAATGAAATATTCCAAGCATGGAGCAGGGAGGGCCTCCCAAGGCCACATCCTGGGCTGAGGAGATCAATAGCAGTTGATGGCTGCTGGGTGAAGTAGAGTCACTTTTATTCAGAAATACAGTCACTGGAAGGTTGTCAGTGATGGCCACATGCCGTTGGTTTTGGAAGAGTAGGAACGACAAATTCAGAGCACAGGGACTTTTGAGGCTAGTGACACCAATCTGTGGGACTGTGATTGTAGACACATGTTTTCATGCATTGTCTAAACCAATAAAATGTGCAACACTAAGAACAAAGCCTATAAGGCTGCATCAACTGGAACAAACAGGTGTGCTGTTTGGTGGCAGACATCAATCACAGGAGGGTTGTGATAGGAGCAGAGCCCTTAGGAGAACTTCATATTTTCTGTTTAATTTTTCTGTGAATGAAAACTGCTCAGTTGGCGGAATGCCTGCCTAGCATGCACAAGACCCTGCATTCAATGGTAGCACTGACCACAGCTATAATTCTGCACATCTGTAATCCTATCACTTAGGAAGCAGGAGGAGTTCAAGGGCATCCTGGGGTACATGAGACCCAATTTCAAAAGGGGTCTTTGATTTTTTTTTAAACTAGAAAATTCCCAGCTGGGCGGTGGGGGCATACGCCTTTAGTCCCAGCATTTAGGAAGCAGACAGAGGCAGGTGGATTTCTGAGTTCGAGGCCAGCCTGGTCTACAGAGTGAGTTCCAGGGCAGCCAGGGCTCCACAGAGAAACCCTGTCTCGAAAAACCAAAACCAAAACCCAAACAAAACAAAACAAAACAAACAAAAAACCAAACAAAAAACCTAGAAAATTCCCATGTGATTAAAAATAAATATTTTATCTACAGTACAACAAAATTTTTTAAACAGAAAAATGATAAATACCACACAAAAGAAATTGTAGAGAACAGATAATTTAAAGGTAAATTTAAAGACAAATATTTTTTAGAAAGTAAAAAAGAATAAAATTAGTAAGAGCAATATAACTTCTAAAGACATAAAAAACCATAGTGCAAATTCAAGAAAGGCAACAATTAGTGTACGGATGCAATTAATTGGGGCTAGAGAGATGACTCAGTGGCACTGACTGCTCTTCTGAAGGTCCTGAGTTCAAATCCCAGAAACCACATGGTGGCTCACAACCCTGTGTAATGAGATCTGACTCCCTCTTCTGGAGAGTCTGAAGACAGCTATACTGTAATTGCATATAATAAATAAATAAATAAATTTTTAAGAATGCAATTAATATAAACAAAGAAGAACATGGCATAGAAAAGTCAATAGGGAAACGATTGGTTCTTTAACAACTTAAGACCAATCTTTGATTTGCCATTAAGGAAAGGTGTGTGTGTGTGTGTGTGTGTGTGTGTGTGTGTGTGTGTGTGTGTATGAATAGCAAGGGTAATGAGGAGAGGCACACAAGGACAAAATGCATTCCATAGACCGTAGTGGCCTAAAAACCAGTTTACAAAATAATAGATATTTCATTTGCAACTTACAGATTGTAAGAAAAGATAATTCCTTGAGGAAGAACAGTGAACATGTGATTCACTCCACTTTTGGATTATTGACTCTTTCTGATCACCTCACAGATAGGCTGGAGACCAGCCTCACCTGTGCCATTTGTTGACAGAATGCTGGACTTGGGGAGCATTGCCCGAGTTGGGACTGGCTGGAGCAAACAAGCATGGCATTCCTAGCTTTAGGAAGAATCATTATCCACCTATCTGATTTTACGGCATTCACTGGAGTTCACCAGGGCTTCAAGATCTCCCCTACAGTGGTCCAGCAAGTGACTGTGATCAGAAGAAGCAAGTGATCCATGCAGGATTAAAGCCAGCTCACACCTCCTGACTGCAGCTGTCATGGCTGTAGTTATTAGAGCTTGAATCTGGGTGAGACACCTATGCCATGGATATCTTATTAGGCAACTCACCCCTTTGATTTAGCTCACCTGACAGTGTTGCACAAAGAGGCAGAAAATTGAAAACCTAACTATAGGAAAACAAAACACAGAGCAGACAACCAGCAATCTCTGTGGGTGAGAAAGGAATTGAATTGTTATGAAGGGGAATAAAACTACCATTTCATATAGCTTTAAAGTCAAGTTGCACTGAGTAGTTAAAATATTCTAGAGGATATAAAAGGGAAGGCTGTTGTGAATGTGATACAGCTATTATGGTTGACTATGAAATGTTTCTGGCAGCTTTGTGCATTACACTCTTGCTTCCTAGTTGGTGGGGCTGCTTTCCTAGTTAGCGGAAACATTGAAAAATGACGCCTGACCTGAGCAAGTATGTCCCTGGGCTGTGCCTTGAAGATTGTTGTAGTCCCAGCCCCTTTCCTTCTAGTGGCTTCCTGTCCTCCATAAGCTTACTTGTATCTACCACATATTGTTTTGCCGTAGTGCTCAGCGTCGTCAAGGCCCTGTAGAGCAAAGGACTACAAATTGCACAATCTTTCCTCCTTTTCTCAGGCATTCAAGTCACAGAAGCATAAAACTGAGAAATACTTTAGATTTGAAAATTTTTTACCCATACATGGAAAGAATCAAATGCAAAGCACTGAGTAAAAAGTTATTAACAAGCTACATTCAGGAACATTTAGCAAGAGACTTATGATTGAGTTACATGTATATCAGAAGACAAAACCATCTTAATTATTTATAAAATCACAGAACTCTTAATAATTGTGAGAGGGCTAGAAGATTGCCCAGTTGGCTGAAACATTTGCCTTCAAACCTGATGACATGGGTTTGATTTCTGCGAGTCACATGGTACAAAGAGAAAACTCTTTCAAACAAGCATTCCTTGACCGCCACATACACATTTGTATGTATGTGCTGACACATATGCATAAACACATGTGCATATATGTACACATGAAAATGAATAATGTGCTTTCTTTTTTTTAAATTAGGTATTTTCTTTTTTTTTCTTTTTTTAATTAGATATTTTCTTTATTTACATGTAAATTTCTCCTTTCCCAGTTTCTCCTCCAAAAAACAGACAAACAAACAAAAACAACAAGAACAAACCCCTGTTGCCTCCTCCCTCCCCATGCCTGCCATCCCACCCTCTCCCACTTATTGGCCCTGGCATTCCTGAACACTAGGACACAGAACCTTCACAGGTCCGAGGACCTCTCCTCCTATTGATGATCGAATTTGCAATGCTCTACTATATACATGTTTCTATTTGGGTGATTTCAGCCCTGAGTTTGATTATTACTGCCTTTGACTCCTCTTGGGTGAATTTGCTTCTTTTTGTTCAAGTGCTTTCAGTTGTGTTGTCAAATTGCTGGTTTATGCTCTCTCTAGTTTCTTTTTGGAGGCACTTAAAGCTATGAGTTTTCCTCTTAGGACTGCTTTCATTGTGTCCCATAGGTTTGGGTATGTTGTGGCTTCATTTTCATTAAACTCTAGAAAGTCTTTAATTTCGTTCTCATTTCTTCCTTGACCAAGTTATCATTGAGTAGAGTGTTGTTAAGCTTCCACGTATACGTGGGCATTCTGTTGTTTACATTGCTATTGAGGAGCAGCCTTAGTCCATGGTGATCTGATAGGATACAAGGAATTATTTCAATCTTCTTGTATCTGTGGAGGCCTGATTTGTGAGCAATTATATGGTCAATTTTGGAGAAGGTACCCTGAGGTGCTGAGAAGAAGGTATATCCTTTTGTTTTAAGGTAAAAAGTTCTATAGATATCTGTTAGATCCATCTGTTTCATAACTTCTGTGAGTCTCACTGTGTCCTTGTTTAGTTTCTGTTTTCATGATCTGTCCATTGCAGAGAGTGGGGTGTTGAAATCTCCCACTATTATTGTGTGTGTGGTGTAATGTGTGCTTTTAGCTTTAGTAAAGTTTCTTGTATGAATGTAGATGCCCTTGCATTTGAAGCATAGAGGTTCAGAATTGAGAGTTCATCTTGGTAGATCATACCTTTGATGAATGTGTAGTGTCCCTCCTTATCTTTTTTGATCCCTTTAGGGTGAAAGTCGATTTTATTCGATATTAGAATGGCTACTCCAGCTTTTTTCTTGGGACCATTGGCTTGGAGAATTGTTTTCCAGCCTTTTATTCTGATGTAGTGTCTGTCTTTGTCACTGAGGCGGGTTTCCTTTATGCAACAAAATGTTGGGTCCTGTTTACGTACCCAATCTGATAGTCTAAGTCTTTTTATTGGTGAATTGAGTCCATTGATGTTAATAGATATTAAGGAGAAGTAATTGTTGCTTCCTGTTAGTTTTGTAGTTAGAGCTTACATTCCATTCATGTGTCTACATTGTTTTAGTTTTGTTGGAAGATTACATTTTTGCTTTTTCAGGGATGTAGTTCCCCTCCTTGTGTTGGGCTTTTCCATTTATTACCCTTTGAAGGGCTGGATTTGTGGAAATATATTGTGTGAATTTGGTTTTGTCATGGAATATCTTGTTTTCTCCGTCTATGGTAATTGAGAGTTTTGCTGGGTACAGTAGCCTAGGCTGACATTTGTGTTCTTGTAGGATCTGTATAACATCTGCCCAGGATCTTCTAGCTTTCGTAGTCTCTGGTGAGAAGTCTGGTGTAATTCTGATAGGCCTGCCTTTGTATGTTACTTGACCTTTTTCTCTTACTGCCTTTAGTATTCTTTCTTTGTTTTGTACATTTGTTGTTTTGACTATTATGTGCTGAGAGGAATTTCTTTTCTGGTCCAGTCTTTTTGGAGTTCTATAGGCTTCTTGTATGTTCATGGACATCTCTTTCTTTAGGTTAGGGAAGTTTTCTCCTATAATTTTGTTGAAGATATTTAGTGGCCCTTTACATTGGAGGTCTTCACTCTCTTCTATACCTATTATCCTTAGGTTTGGTCTTCTCTTTGTGTCCTGGATTTTCTGGATGTTTTGGGTTAGGGTCTTTTTGCATTTTGCATTTTCTTTGACTGTTGTATCAATGTTGTCTTTGTTATCTTCTTCTCCTAAGATTCTCTCTTCTACCCCTTGTATTCTGTTGGTGATGCTTGCATCTATGTTTCCTGACTTCTTTCCTAAGATTTCTAACTCCAGTGTTGTCTCTTTTTGTGATTTCTTTATTGTTTCTACTTCCATTTTTAGGTCCTGGATGGTTTTACTCAATTCCTTCACCTGTTTGTTTGTATTTTCCTGCAATTCCTTAAGGGATTTTTGAGTTTGCTCTTTAAGTGCTTCTACTTGTTTACTTGTGATCTCCTGTAATTCTTTATGGGATTTTTTTTTTGTTTCCTCTTTAAGGGCTTGTACCTCTTTACCTGTGTTCTCCTGTATTTCTTTAAGGGAGTTATTCATGTCCTTCTTAAGTTCCTTTATCAACATTGTGAGATATGACTTTAGATCCAAATCTTGCTTTTCCGTTGTTTTGGGATATCCAGGACTTGCTGCGGTGAAAATACTAGGTTCTGTTGAAGCCAAGTAGTCTTGGTTTCTGTTGGTAGGATTCTTGGATTTGCCTTTCGCCATCTCTTGATCTCTGTTGATAGTTGTTCTTGGTGTCTCTGCCTAGAGCTTGTCCTATCCCCGCTGCCTTACAATTCCCCTGTGAATTTTGAGCCCTGTCCCTCCAGGCTGGTCTCACCTTAGAAAGTCACCTGAGTCTCTGGGTTAAAGCATGTCCTGGAGGCAGGCCCTCCACTAGCAGGGAAGGGGCAGAGAGGGTTGGTGATCTACCTCTGTCACTCTGGAAGCTGAGAGGTTCCTGTCCCTGTAGCCCTGCAACTCCCCTGCGACCCTTGAGGCCTGTGCCTCCCAGCTGGTCCCGCCTTAGAAGGTCACCAGAGAGAAAATGCAATGTGCTTTCTTAATCTGATTAAGTATATACAGATACATGTATATACATCTATATTATTTAGTAGTTTGTTGTATATGATTAACACATAAATACTATAGAAATCAGTATATTTTTACTAGTTTTTAGGCTATAATAGGAAGTAATGGATTTTATCTTGGTATTTCCATACATATGAATCAGCATAGTTTATTCTCAGGAGGTTTCCTTCTCTATTGTCTTCCTGTGTCTTCTTTCCTCTTCTGGCTCTTTCTCTTTTCCCTCTAGATATTCCCATTTTCTATTTTATTATCATTTGTGTTCCATTTCACTCATTTACCTTCTTTGTTAAGATTCTTCCTCCCCTCTCATGAAATTCTCTTTAGTTTTATGCCCCTCATATGAACACACAAACACACACAAATTTTTTGAAAGTAAATTTTTTCTAACCATATATTTTGCGCATATTTTTCCTCCCCCAGTTTCTCTCCACAGCACTCCCCCATAATCAACTCCAAACCAAAATCAGAAATAACCATACAAAATGAAAACAGAATACACACACACACACACACACACACACACAGAGACACACATACAAAATAAAATACAAACACAAAAAAATTGAAACTCATAAAGACATATAAGATGAAAAAAAATGCTCAAACAAAGCAACAAGACAAAGAATCTACAGAAACACCACTAAGTTCATTTGAATTGTGTTGGCTATCTAATGCTGGGCATGAGGCTTAGCCTGAACTGTGGTGAGCATATACAGTGAGATTGCATTAGAGGAAACTATTTATTTTTTCTTTTGCAAGAGAGCATCAATTACAGATAACTTCTTGGTTAGGGGTGAAAACTCATGTCCATGTCCCCTTCTTAGTGCTGGGACCTGGTCTAACTAGAACCTGTGCAGGCTGTGCAGGCCCTGCTCATGCTGCCCATCTCTGTGAGTTCATGTGTGTGTCAGTCCTGTTGCTTCTGGAAGACAGTTTTCCTGGAGTCATTCACCACTCTCTGTCTAATGATCTTTCTATCTCCTTTTCTGCATAGCTGCTTGGACTCTGGGTGGGGGGGGTTGATAAGACATCCCACTTAGGGCCGAGTGCCCCAAAGTCTCTCTCTGTGCACATTTTCTGACTGTGGGTGTCTGCTTTCCTAATGATGGGTGACCAATGATCTATAGGTATTGCAGAATGTCATTAGGAGTCATTTTGTAGCCATAGAATGTTCCTTTATCAGAACAAAAGTATTTGGCTTAGACCTATCTCTATCTAGTCTCAGGTTCTTGGCATGGGTTCCATCTCATGGAATGGGCCTTTAATCCAACCAGAGAGAGTTTAGCAGTTCCCACAATGCTTGTTTCCCTATAGCACCAGCATATTTTGCAGGCAGGTCACTGCTGCTGTAGACCACAGAGGTTGTAGCTGGCTACATGCAGTGTTCCTTCCAGTATCATAAATGCTCACTAGTAAGACTGAAGCCTCTAGTTAGCCACTAGCTTTATGGCTGTTTTGATGAGATATGTAAGTGGCACACTAGCAATTTTTAATCTGAGTTCATGTAAGGGAAAACATGATATTTGCCATTTTGAGTTTGTCTTAGTTTACTTAGCACAGTACTTCCCATTCTATTTTGTGCAAATGTTATGATTTCATTTTCTTTATAGCTGAATAAAACTCTACTATGAAATGTACTACATTTTCTTATCTATCACTCTCTTGGTGGATGTTTAGGTGGGTTCTAATACCTGGCTGTTGTAAATAGTCTAACAGTAAACATGGATGTGCTAGAATCTCTGTACTATATTGACTTAGCGTCATTCTCCTTGCACCCAGGAGTGGTGTGCTTGGGTCCCACTCTAGCTCCATAGTTTACTTTTAAGGCAACAGCATACTGATTTCCACAGTGACTCTGAATGTTTGCATTCACTCCTACTAGCTCTGAAGAAATGGTCCTCTTCCCTCCAGTCTTCAGCAGAACTTGTTATTTATTTTCTTGATGATATCCATTTTGATTATGGTGAGATAGTCACAAAGCTGTTTTAATTTGCATGTCTCTGATGGCTAATGGTGCAAAAATGCTTTTTAACTATTTGTTTGGTATCTAAATTTCTTAGTTATTTAGTGTTTTATCATTTGAAAGTTTCATACATTTACAGGAATTGTATTTATTTTCATGTCCTCAGTCTCCCTTCTATCCACCCCAACCTCTACCACTGGAAACTTCTTTTTTGACAAGCATGCCTTCTACTTTTATGCTGTGTGTGTGTGTCCCAGTGAGTTTAATTAGAGTTTACTGCAAGAGCTTAGGTAGGGCAAAGTATCAATGCCTACACCACTGAATAAAATGATAACTTTTGCCCAACAACTGTTAGCTGCCAATAGGGGTGTGTGTGGCCTCACTGGTACCTCTTCTGCCCATGATGAAATGTCAACTAGCCCTGTGTGGTGCATGTACTGTACAGATAATGACGGCTGAGTGCAATAGCTTTGTCATTTCCTATACATCTCCCCATCCTGTGGCTCCTACATTGATAATGACGGCTGAGTGCAATAGCTTTGTCATTTCCTATACATCTCCCCATCCTGTGGCTCCTACATTGATAATGACAGCTGAGTGCAATAGCTTTGTCATTTCCTATACATCTCCCCATCCTGTGGCTCCTACATTATTTTCATACCCTGTTCCCCACTGTTCTTTATATCTCGTGCAGTTCTATAAATGCCTCATTAATTGAGAAGTACCTCACAGTCACTTATTCTTAGAAGTTTGGCTAGTTATGGGTTTCTGCTTTAACTGCACACTATCCCTGCACTGCAGTAAAAACTCTTAGTCATGGTGTTTCTTCACAGCAACAGTTGCCCACACAACCTTCATATCTCTCTATTTCTACTGTTCTATTTTATCTATCATCTATGTATGTATGTATGTATGTATGTATGTATGTATGTATCTATCATCTCTATTGTCTATCATCTATCTATCTATCAATCAATCATCCATCTATTCATTGTCTATATCCATTCATCAGTTGATGGACTTTTTGGCCCATTCATTTTGGTTTGGGTGTTTGGGACTTAAGTGAGTAACTTATACATGTAGCCAAGGACTCAGTTACACTCCAGTCCTTATCTTTTTTTTTTTTTTTTTTACCATTATCATTACAATATCTTAGGCAATTACATAAAATTTATGTGATTATATATTTTCATGTTTTGTGGGTATATACCTAGTTGGATCATGTAGATAGTATTTTAAAAGTAGTCTTTCAGAATATCTTAGCCCAAATGAATTTAACAGTTACTGCATTTTTATTTTGTGTACCATCTGTCATTAGTTTGATTTGATCATGGAGGCACATCTTTGAAGGACCCTGATTCCAACAGATATTTCACAGTAAATGTCTCTTAGTAAAAACAAACAGTGAAGGGCAATGCATTGTTTAAACGTGTGGAGATTTTTGTGGGCGGAGCCTGGTATTGTACCCAAAGCATTTTCTCACTTCACTACACTTTTTTAACAGTAGCAGATTCAGAGTAGGAAGAAACTACCTATGACCATTTTAGCATTCACTCTCAAATTTATAACTGGATTTTAATTTCATTTGTATTTGTTACAAAGTTATACTATTACAATCTTAATTTCAGGGTCTGGAAAGTCAGCTCAGTGGAGAGGTCCCAGGTTCAGTTCCCAGCACCCTGTGGCTAACAACAGCTGTAACTCTAGTTCAGGGGATCGGACACTCTTATGGTCTTCAGACACTGAACATACATCGTGTGTACACACACAGAAACATACATGCACATGTAGTATACTTATGAACAAATAAAAATAAACAAAGATTTAAAATAAATTCAAGTGCCATGCAGTCTGCTTTCTTAATGTGATGTCACAAATAGATAGGTAGTAAATGAGAATTTAATACCTTACTTAAAATTCATCCATTTATTCCATTTATTGTTACAATGTTAAAGTGTTAGAAGTTTAATAAATTAATTTTTGTGTTAAAATGCACAATGCATGCACACACACACACACACACACACACACACACACACATGCACTCATAGGCTGATGTGTATTTAATGTCTGTAATGTTCTCCTTCCCATTTAGCCAAATGGGATCTGATTAATGACCAAGGCTTTATTATTGGAGTTTGTTCTCATGTCTCTCCTTAGTGTTTTCTCTCTGTATCAATCTGTCTGTCTCCCTTTCCTTCCTCACCTCCATAAAACTAACATTTAAGCTTTATCTACCGTCTTTTTAAATGTTCTATTAATTCTTTGTATATACCTATCCATCACCTTATGTCTAGCCAGACAGTCATCTATTATTTATTTGTAAGACTTGGAAATGGATTTCTAAAGCTTTGTTTTGCTTCAGCTTTATTGTTCTTCCTAATTATTTTCAGCATCTCTTCATTTTTCCTTGTAAATATAACTCTTAGCTACAGTACTCAAAATTATTCTACATTCTTAAACATATTAAAATTTATTTCTACTGAGCTTATCAGCATATTAATCAAAAATGTTCTATAGAATTTGTACTACAATTATACTCTGTGAATAAAACATTTTCCCCATTGAAAGTAGGCAAACTATACACTAGTAGAGATTTCAAGTGTTCCTAAGTCCTCTGTTGGTTCTTGAAATTTTTGTACTTCAGACACTATCCTAAAACTGAATGGTGCTATCTAATCTTTTGCAAAAAGTCAAAAGGAGTTGATTTCAAAATGTCTTTTTTTTATTCCCAGAAAAGATTTTCTTTTACTTCATTTAAGGAAGAGAAAACTGAATGTTTCTTTTTCTTTTAAAAAGTGGCTTGGATATGGCTTGAGTTTTTTTTTAATATATATGTCTTTTAGATATAATCAAAAATGATCATATTGATGAAAGTAATCATTGTGCAACATACTTTTTTTATCTAGATATTTTCAAAACTATGAAAAGGTCAGCCTTTTATATCTGGGAAATAATCTTTAGAAAATTAGATTAAAATTAATTTCAGCTGCATAGCATTTTACTAACTAAATGAATATGTTCATAAGTTTTCTTAGTCTCAATTTTTATATAAACATGTATGTTTACTATGTTTACTATTTAATTAAGTAGACCTTAGGTGTTAAAGAGAACAAAAAATAATAATTTCTGTCCTTGGTTAAAGTCACAACTCTTTCTCAATCACAAGTAAATATAATAAATGAAAGCCTCAGTGAAAATTGTCACATAAAACAAGAATCAGGAAACCACATCTAGCTTGCCTGAGCGCTAGACACTGTTGTCATTTGAGTGCTGGAGAAGTAGCTATCTCTTAAGTATCATGTAGCACATTTGAATAAAACTATAATGCTGTTAGATTTTTGTATAAAGAATACAGATTGATGAATTATCCATACAAAGTTCTACTGTGGGGATGCTCAGTAAATATGAGCTTTCTATAATGCATTTGTTTCATGAAATTCAAAGATGAGAAATCTAGATGATAATGTATGGTATTAGCAAGGCTTTGATTTCTAGATTGTATCCATATATTGCCAATATTTATATAAAACTAGTCATCACAATTATCATAAACATGAATCAAAGCATAAGTTTCTGAACTCATATATTATAAGGACTTGAATTTATGTATTTAATTTTTCAAAGTATTTGAATTTTGAAGCACAACTTTTTCTTTTCTTTTTTATTAGATATTTTCTTTATTTACATTTCAAATGCTATCCATCTTCTTGGCTTCCCCTGGGGGGAAACAAACCTATTCCCTCCCCCCTTCTGCTACTCACTAACCCACCCTTTTCCACTTCCTGGCCCTGGAATTCCCCTACACTGGGGCATAGAGCCTTCACAGGACCAAGGGCCTTTCCACCCATTGATAAACGACTAGGACATCCTCTGCTATATATGCAGCTGGAGCCATGAGTCCAACCATGTCTACTCTTTGGTTGGTGGTTTAGTCCCTGGGAGCTCTGGGGGTACTGGTTACTTCATATTGTGGGACATCCAATAGCCACATAGGTTTGTAGCCACGCAAACCCCTTCAGCTCCTTGGGTCCTTTCTCTAGCTCTTTCATTGGGGACCCTGTGCTCAGTCCAATGGATGGCTGTGAGCCTCCAATTTTGTATTACTCAGGCATTGGCGGAGACTCTCAGGAGACAGCTATATCAGGCTCATGTCAGCCAGCACTTGCTGGCATCCACAATAGTGTCTGGGTTTGGTGATTGTATATGGAAAGGATTTGCAGGTGGGGCAGTCTCTGGATTGTCCTTCTTTCAGTCTCTGCTCCATACTTTTTGTCTCTGCAACTCCTTCCATGCGTATTTTGTTCTCCCTTCTAAGAAGGATCAAAGTATCCACACTTTGGTCTTCCTTCTTCTTGAGTTTCTTGTGGTTTGTGGATTGTATCTAGTCTGTCCTGAGCTTCTTGACTAATATCCACTTATCAGTGAGTGTATACCATGTGCGTTCTTTTGTGATTGAGTTACCTCATTCAGGATGATATTCTCTAGATCCATCCATTTGCCTAAGAATTTCATAAATTCATTGTTTGAATAGCTGAGTAGTACTCCACTGTGTAGATGCACCACAATTTCTGTATCCATTTCTCTGTTGAGGGACATCTGACTTCTTTCGAGCTTCTGGTTATTATAAATAAGGCTGCTATGAACATAGTTGAGCATGTGTCCTTATTACATGTTGGAGCATCTTCTGGGTGTATGCCCAGGAGTGGTATTGCTGGGTCCTCAGGTATTACTAGGTCCAATTTTGTGATCAACTGTCAAACTAATTTCCAGAATGGTTGCACCAGCTTGCAATACTACCAGCAATGGAGTATTCTTTCTTCACAACCTTGCCAGCATCTGCTGTCACCTGAATTTTTGATCTTAGCCATTTTGACTGATGTGAAATGGAATCTCAGGGTTGTTTTGATTTGCATTTCCCTGATGACTAAGGATGTTGAACATTTCTTTAGGTGCCTCTCAGCCATTCAGTATTCCTCAGTTGAGAATTCTTTGTTGAGCTCTCTACCCTATTTTTTAATAGGGTTATTTGGTTCTCTGGAGTCTAACTTCTTGAGTTCTTTATATATACTAGATAATAGCCCTCTATCAGATGTAGGATTGGTAAAGATCTTTTCCCAATCTGCTGGTTGCCATTTTGTCCCATGGACAGTGTTCTTTGCCTTACAGAAGCTTTGTAATTTTATGAGGTCCCATTTGTCAATTCTTGATCTTAGAGCATAAGCTATTGGTGTTCTGTTCAGGAAATTTTCCCCTGTGCCCATGTGCTCGAGGCTTTTCCCCATTTTCTTTTCTATTAGGTTCAGTGTATCTGGTTTTATATGAAGGTCCTTGATCCACCTGGTCTTGAGGTTTGTACAAGGAGATAAGAACAAATTTATTTGCATTCTTCTACATACTAACTGCCAGTTGAGCTAGCACCATTTTTTGAAAATGTTGTCTTTTTTCCACTGGATGGTTTTAGCTCCTTTTTCAAAGGTCAAGTGAGCATAGGTGTGTGAGTTCCTTTCTGGGTCTTCAATTCTATTCCCTTGATCTACCTGCCTGTCACTGTACCAATACTGCCCTGACCTGCAGGGCATTCAGCAGAGACCTAGGGCAGGGGAAAGAGACTGAGGGGAACAAGAGACTTGAAGAATGAGAGCAAGACAGTTTTCTGATCAAGCTCTGAAAGACTTTACATCAGGGATGGAAATATAAAACAAAAGGAAGCTTCAAGAGAAGGGGGAAGAGCCTGGGGGCTTTCTGAAGGCCAGGTAGCAATCTTCAGTTTCTGGAACCAGTGGTCACAGTGTCCTTTACACCCACAAATATTCTTATTGTTAGACTACACATGTTCTCTCAGGGCTGTATGTGTAAACCAGTAATTTTACACAAGGCCATGATTAATTCCATGGCTCCCAGCACAATACCATGCAATTTTTATCACAGTTGCTCTGTAGTACAGCTTGAGGTCAGCAATAGTTGGTTCCATCAGAACTTTTATTGTTGAGAAAAGTTTTCAATATCCTAGATTTTTTGTTGTTCCAGATGAATTTGCAAATTGTTCTTTCTATCTCTGAAGGATTGAGTTGGAATTTTGATGAAGATTGTAATGAATCCATATATTGCTTTTGGCAAGCTGGCCATTTTTACAATATTAATCCTGTCAATCAATGAGCATCGGAGATCTTTCCATCTTCTGAAATCTCCAATTTCTTTCTTCAGAGACTTGAAGTTCTTGTCATACAGATCTTTCACTTGTTTAGTTAAAGTCACACCAAGGTATTTTATATGATTTGGGACTATTGTGAAGGGTGTTGTTTCCCAGCCTGTGTGTAGAGGCAGGCAACTGATTTGCTTGAGCTAATTTTATACCCAGCTACTTTACTGAAGTTGTTTATCAGGTTTAAGAGTTCTCTGGTGGAATTTTTGGTGTTACTTAAGTATACTGTCATATCATCTGCAAATAATGATAATTTGACTTCTTTTTTATTTTGTATTCCTTTCATCTCCTGTTATCTAATTGTTCTGGCTAGGACTTCAAGTACAATATTGAATTAGAAGGGAGGGAGTGGGCAGCCTTGTCTAGTCCCTGAGTTTAGTGGGATTGCTTTAAGTTTCTCTCCATTTAGTTTGATGTTGGCTACTGGTTTGCTGTATATTGCTTTTACTATGTTTAAGTATGGGCCTTGAATTTCTGATCTTTCCTAGACTTTTATCATGAAGGGGTGCTAGATTTTGTCAAATGCTTTCTCAGCATCCAATGAGATGATCATATGTTTTTTTTTCTTTGAGTTTGTTTATGTTGTAGACTACATTGATGGATTTCCATATATTGAACCATCCCTCCATCCCTGGGATGAAGCCTACTTGATCATGGTGGATGATCATTTTGATGTGTTCTTGGATTCGGTTTGCAAGAATTTTATTGAGTATTTTTTGCATCAATATTCATAAGTGAAATTGGTCAGAAGTTTTCTTTCTTTGTTAGGTCTTTGTGTGGTTTAGGTATCAGTGTAATAGTGGTTTCATAGAACGAATCAGGTAGAGTACCTTCTGTTTCTATTTTGTGGAATACTTCGAGGAGTATTGGTATTATGTCTTCTTTGAAGGTTTGATAAAACTCTGCACTAGACCCATCTGGTCCTGTGGTTGTTTTGGTTGGGAGACTATTAATACTGTTTTTATTTTGTTAGGGGATATGTGACTGTTTAGATTGTTTATCTGATCTTGATTTAATTTTGGTACCTGGTATCTGTCCAGAAAATTGTCCATTTCATCCAGGTTTTCCAGTTTTGTTGAGTATAGGCTTTTGTAGTAAGACTCATTTTTTTTTATTTCCTCAGTTTGTATTGTTATATTTCTCTTTTCATTTCTGATCTTCTTAATTTGGATATTGTCTCTGTGCCCTCTTGCTGAGTACTGAGCCAGTTGAAGATCCCTCAACCTGTGGGAGAAATCAGGGTCCCATTAATCAGGTGGGCAAGGAGTTGGCGAGAATGACACACAGCCATGAACACAAGAGAATGTTGAATATGAGTGTATTTTTTCAAAATAGGCATCAGGCTTAAATGGTCATTATAGAAGGCAAAAGGCAGTTAGATAATACACCAGTCAAGGTACACTGAGCTCAATGGAAGCACAATGAATCTATAGAGAAGTATATATGTGTAATTTGACAGGAACCTGCCCTAGGACAATCAACTCCCATTCAGTAAACTTCAATTCCTGAAATCCTTCACTATCTCCCTAACAATGCTGGAGGCAATTTGTCTGAATGGGTAACATTCTTTACGAAATTCCAAGCCGAGGTTCAATTCAGCATAGACTAGAACTTTGGAAAATTGGTGGAAGTCAGAAAGCAATGCACCTTTATATGTTATTACTTGACTTTTTCCTTTACTGCTTTTAATATTCTTTCTTTGTTTTGTGCATTTGGTGTTTTTATTATTATGTGACCGGAGGAATTTCTTTTTTGGTCCAGTCTATTTGGAGTTCTGTAGGCTTCTTGTATGTTCATGGGCATCTCTTTCTTTAGATTAGGGAAGTTTTCTTCTATAATTTTGTTGAAGTTATTTACTGGCCCTTTAAGTTGGAAATCTTCACTCTCTTCTATACCTATTATCCTTAGGTTTTGTCTTCTCATTGTGTCCTGGATTTCCTGGATGTTTTGGGTTAGGATCTTTTTGTATTTTCTGTTTTCTTTGACTATTGTACCAATGTTTTCTATGGTATCTTCTGTATCTGAGACTTTCTTGTCTACCTCTTGTATTCTTTTGGTGATGCTTGCATCTATTACTCCTGACTTCTTTCCTAAGTTTTCTATCTCCAGAATTGTCTCCCTTTGTGATTTCTTAATTGTTTCTATTTCCATTTTTAGATCCTGGGTGGTTTTGTTCAATTTCTTCACCTGTTTGGTTGCGTTTTCTCATAATTCATTTTTTTAAAGTTATTTATTTTATTTTATGTGTATGAGTTCACTGTAGCTGTACAGATGGCAGTGAGCCATCATGTGGCTGCTGGGAATTGACCTCAGGACCTCTGCTTACGCCTGCCCTGTTTACCCTGTTCCTGCTAACTCAGGCATAATACACTGTAGCTGTCTTCGGATGCATCAGAAAGGGGCTTCAGATCTTATCAAGGATGGTTGTGAGCCACCATGTGGTTGCTGGGAACCAAGCTCAGGACCTTCAGAAGAGGAGTCAGTACTCTTACTCGCTGAGCCATCTCCCCAGCCCCTTTCCTGTAATTCTTTAAGGGACTTTTGTGTTTTGTCTTTAAAGGCTTGTACCTGTTTACCTGTGTTCCCCTTTATTTCTTTAAGGGAATTATTTATGTCTTTCTTAAAAATCATCTATCAGCATCATGAGCTGTGATTTTATTTTATTTTTTTATTTTTTATTTTTATTTTTTTGGTTTTTTTGAGACAGGGTTTCTCTGTATAGCCCTGGCTGTCCCAGAACTCACTCTGTAGACCAGGCTGGCCTTGAACTCAGAAATCCACCTGCCTTTCCCTCTCAAGTGCTTGGATTAAAGGTGTGTGCCACAACTGCCCGGGAGAAATATGATTTTAAATCCAAAATTTGCTTTTCCAGCATGTTGGGGTATCCAGGACTTGCTGTGGTGGGAGTACTGGGTTCTGATGATGCCATGTAGTCTTTGTTTCTGTTGGTAAGATTCTTGTGTTTGCCTTTTGCCATTTCTAATCTCTGGTGTTAGATGTTCTTGTTGTCTCTGGCTAGAGCTTGTTCCTCCTGTGGATCTATAAGCCTGTGTCAGGACTCCTGGGAGACCAGCTCTCTCCCGGTAAGACCCAGGCATGGAGGGCTGCTGAGTACCTCCTGGGTGCAGATGGAGTCAGGAAGGACCCTGTCCCAGCTGCTCTGCTGCTTCTATGGCCTGTGCCTCCTGGCTGTTTCTGCCCTAGACACTCACCAGAGAGAAAATGGTGGTCTCACCTGAGTCCTGGGGCCAGAGCACTCCTTGGAGACAAGCTCTCTGCTGACAGGAATGGTGCAATACAACTTTAAAAGTATTTTGAAGAACAATCCAACCGGGGAAGCAGGTGGGGAGACTGCAGATGTTCCTCTTTCCCTTTTTTCTTCCAAATCCAATTCTCCAGTCTCATTTGTAGCTCTGCAGCAGAACACTGGCTGTAGCCTCCATACACCTCTGCCCCTATTCCCAGTAGATCACACAGATCTTCCCTTCTTTATATCCCTTCCCTCACTCACTGCTTTATTACAACCCCACAGAGGCCAGGGAAGCAGTTAGGCTAACTGCAGATCTTCAGCTTAGCCGTTGATCCTCCAATCTGATCTCTCAGTCTCCTCCTGAGCTGTTCAGCAGAAGATCTGCTGCAGCTTTCCTTCTCACCTGCTCTCATCTGCATTTGACCACACAGATCTTCTCCTAATACCTCCCTCCCCCAACTCATTGCTTCATTTCAACCCTCTAACTCCACCAGAGGGTCCTTGAGAAAGCAAGGACACTCTGAACAAGGAAGGAAGTAGGTCAAGTGCAGTTCTTCACATCTTCCTCCACTCTTCCAAATGTAATCCTCTAGTCTATAACAGACCTGTTGTGGCTTGTCTTCACTCTCTGCCTCTATTGCCAAGGGACTAAGCAGATCTCAGTAAAACACCTTGTTTTCCTCTTTTGTGTGGAACCCTTCATCTATCCACAGTCCATCCCATTTCTAAGATTCAGCTCAAAATACTTGGAACCACCAGTGGGTAAACATATCTGGAGCACAGAAGAATTTCCTAGCAGACACACACAGACAGGATACTTTACTAAAAACCAGGAACAGACTACCTACCAAACTAAGGCAAGACCATGTATCAGCACCTAGAATTACAATATTAATTCCAGATGCTTAGACATCACTATGAAAATAGAAGAAGGAGAAGAAACCCAGGTCAAAGGCACAAAAAATATTTTCAACAAACTCACAGAAGAGACCACCAAGAGGAAGATCCTCTTCCAGGTGCTCTGACACACCAGGATCAGAGGTGAGGAGGAACTAACATCTGTCCCAACACTGGGAGTTACTGGGACCAGTGGGACCAGGCACACAGGAACTCCACTAGCCAAGTGACTCAAGTTCCTTCTGGCTGTCTGGGCTGGTGTCCAGAGTAGACCTTGGATGCAAGCTCTGCAGCCAGTCCCACAATATCTAGAGGAAGCTCCACTCCCAGGTGACCTAACAATCCCAGAATCACAGGATCCCAGAATCACAAACACAGCTTGACTCTGAGAAGTTCTGACACAACCAGGATCACAGGAAGGACAGGCTCCAGTTAGATTTAACAAGGACAGGTAGCACTAGAGATAACCAGATGGTGGGGGCAAGCATAAGAAAATAAACAACACAAACCAAGGTCATTTGGCATCATCAGAACCTACTACTCCCACCATAGCAAGTCCTGGACACACCATTACACCGGAAAAACAAGATTCAGATATAAAATCACTTCTCATGGTGATGATACAGGACCTTAAGAAAGACATAAATAGCACCCTCAAAGAAATACAAGAGAACACAGGTAAACAGCTAGAAGCCCTTCAAGAGGAAACACAAAAATCCCTTAAAGATCTTCAGGAATACACAATCAAACAGCTAAAGGAAATGAGCAAAATCATCCAGAATATAAAAATGGAAATAGAAAGAATAAAGAAAACAGAAAGAGAGACAACCCTGGCCATACAAAAACTAGAAAAGAAATCAGGAATCATAGATGCAAACACCACCAACAGAATACAAGAGATAGAAGAGAGAAACTCAGGGGCAGAAGACACCATAGAAAACAGTGACACAACAGTCAAAGAAAATTCAAAAATCAAAAAGGTCCTAACTCAAAACATCCAGGAAATCCAGGATATAATGAGAAGACCAAACCTAAGGATAATAGGTATAGAAGAGAGTGAAGATTCCCAATGTAATGAGCCAGCAAATATCTTCAACAAAATTATAGAAGAAAACTTCCCTAACCTAAAGAAAGAGATGCTCATGAACATACAAGAAGCC
>JADRCD010208794.1:6912-23403 GCA_019843815.1 Montemys delectorum
AGAAGAGAAGAGAAGAGAAGAGAAGAGAAGAGAAGAGAAGAGAAGAGGAAAAAAAAACAGGCACCCTTCTACCATCCTTGAAACCCATGTTTGTTTGCAGCTGTGGAGAGCACCACGTTAGCCTGGCTAAATGTCTGAAACATAAACTACTTTGAAAAACACCTGGAGATAGAATGTTGAAGACAAACCACAACAATTCATTCCTTAGCGACATAATCATGACTGCATATGTAAAGTATATTTTGTTTTCCCAGTGTGTACATATTATGTAGACTCGTCACCACCTGGACTCAAGAGACCCCGGAACACCTGCCTCCCCAGACGATGTTTCCAAGACACCTGGACAGGAAGAACAAGCAGAAAGCTACAGCCCTGTGTCCTGCAGCCACATACAGCCTGACCTTCCAGACAGGGGCTGTGGACATAGCACCCGCTGGTAAGTATGAATGGCTGTCTCATTACAGGAAGCTACCCTCACAGAGGCTGCACTACTTCACCACCCCGACCTGCCTACACTCTAAAACCAGTTAGAAGAAAGCTTACACCATTGTGATGGAAAGTTCAGTGAAGAATAGTTAAGACCGGTACAGAGGTGATTAGAATTACCCCTGTGCCTTCCTAAAATACACTGTGCTTCCACTCTGATATGCATCTGTGATCTGGGACCAGCCTGTGTTCCCAGATCCTTGACCATCAATCATGAGCTCTGCCTAGCCTATCACAAGGTGGTTTGGAACACGACTATCAAAAGTAAAATGAAATTCACTCACCATGCCGCTCTCCAGGCCAGGGCTGCTATCGCCTATCTCATCAATTTCTTTAACAATTTCAGCTGGTGCCTGGGGAGAAAATGCATGGTCAAGCTGAGCCTTGGTCAGTGCCAAACTCCTTTGAAAAAGCAGAGAACATGGGAACTGTACTGGCTGGTTTTGTGTGTCAACTTGACATAGGCTGCAGTTATCACAGAGAAGGGAGTTTCAGTTGGGGAAGTGCCTCCATGAGATCCAGCTGTGGGGCATTTTCTCAATTAGTGACCAAGGGGGTAGGGCCCCTTGTGGGTGGTGCCATCCCTGGGCTGGAAGTCTTGAGTTCTATAAGAGAGCAGGCTGAGCAAGCCAGGAGAAGCAAGCCAATAAAGAACATCCCTCCATGGCCTCTGCATCAGCTCCTGCTTTCAGACCTGCTTGAGTTCCAGTCCTGACTTCCTTTGTGATAAACAGCAATGTAGAAGTAAGCCAAATAAACTCTTTTCTCCCCAACTTGCTTCTTGGTCATGATGTTTGTGCAAAAATAAAAACCCTGACTAAGACAGGAACCATTGTGCCTGACCAGTTCTACAGACAGAACTGGAAGTGGGAAGTGCAGCTTTTCTAAATGCAGGATTGTTTGCTCCATTTTTACCAGTAGTTCCACCAAGGAAATAGAGAAATCTTTAGAAAGGGGCTCTGTAACTTCTTTTCATGTAAATAGGAATACCAGGAGATGGGCATGTAACCCCACACCTAGAATCCCAGAACTTAAGAGGTTGAGGCAGGAAAATCCTGCATTTGAGGATAGTCAGGGCTATAGGGAAAAGTTTAAGGCCAGCCTGAACTACACAGCAAGTTTCTGTCTCTGAAATAAATGAATAGATAGATAGATAGATAGATAGATGATAGATAGATAAGGAGCCAGGGAGATAGCCCAGTGAGTAAATCAATACTTGCTGCATAAGTCTGACAACCTGAGTCTGGATCCCCACAACCCATGTAAAAACTGGGCACAGATGTCATATCTGTACTTCAAGTTCTCCTATTGTGAGACAGGTAACACAGGCAGGAGACTCCCCCATCAGTTCCTGAGTCAACTAGCCCGGGCTACAGAAAGGATGTGCTATAAACAATGTGAAAGATGACAACTGACACTCAAAGTTGTCCAGAGCTCTGCATTCATGCTATGGCGAGTACACACCCTCATGCATAAATACAAATATATCAACGAATATATATCCTCTCTACTGTCCTGATCCCAAGGACACTGAGTCAAGGAAAGAGGCTGGAGTTGCCCCCTCTGGCAGGGGAAGGCAGGACACCCAGCACACCTGAGCTAAAATGGTAAAGAACTGACAACAAGCAAAGAGCTAATCTGAGCAAAGAGCTAGCCTGAGCAAAGAAGGCAGCTGCCAGCTGTCCTAGGCCATGTTAGAATAGAGGGACCTGGCTGTACAGATGTGTGAGCTAGTGGCCAATGCCCCAATCTCATGAGCTCACCATTAGTCAGACCAGGGTGGCATGGATGTTACATCCCGACAGTCTCATAGACAAGTAACCCTAATCCTATGTGCAAGGACTGTGCAAACTACATAGAAACAGATTTTTCAAAACTCTTCAAAGGGTATCTAATGTGACAGCCAACTCTATGACACTCATTCATCCAATAAACAGAAAAGGGACACCCACTGCTTTTGAATCCCATTGTGTTAGAGATGCCAGAAATCTTGAGCGCAAACAAACAGATCCTCAAGAAGCTGAAGTCATCCAGAGAAATGAACACTCATTAGATCATCAGCGCTTGAATACAGAGCTACAACTGTGAGGGGTGTGATAGAGACACACAGGGCCAAGAGAGAGCAAAATGGTGTTTAACCTAGATAGGAGGCCAGGGAAAGCCTGCCTCTGGTGATGTGTAATTTAAAACGTGAAGAATGTAGGACACCAATAAGCAAAAAAAAAAAAAAAAAAAAAAAAAAAAAAGGAACCGGAAGTGCATGTTCACAGCTGGGATGGCGTTGCGAAACTTGCCACAGGTGAGGCGCAGTGCTCATACTGCAAGATAGTCAGTGCAGGATGCAGGAGAAATGCAAAGATCTGGTCATTAGATGCTGCCAGGTGAGAGGAGTGATAAGCTCAGGAAGAGGGTGGGAAACAGCACCATGGGGATATGGAACAGTTCGAAGATGAGTCTCAGGAGCCCACAAGGTGAGAAAAGAAGCCCCAACCCAGACCCTAGAAAGATGTGACCAGAGGCAGAAGAAAGTCAGATGCTGGTTCAGCAAGGTGCTTTCTGGAAGAGGGGAGTATTCTGAGGGAAAAGAGTGGCTGGAGGTACCAGGTGGAGAGAGAGGTCACCACGTAGAGCTGCTGAACCTACTGAGTGTGGAAGTAGGCTCATGAAGAGCATCAGCAGATGGCACGATGGGAAAGGGGAGGAAGACAGGAGAAGCCACTCCCCGGAAAAGCCAGCTCTGCCCCTGTTGGATAGGAGGTTGCTGTCCCCAGCATAGGGCCCGTGCAGGGTCCATGCTTGCCTGGACCAGGAGGGCTTTGACATTCTAGACAGGTGGGATCCCAAAGGCTGGAGAAGTTGGATGAAAGTGGGGGAGGGGACAAGGCACCTTATTAACCTTAAGCACCAGGCTTCTGAGCAGCTCTTAGGGGTCCGCGCCCCTGTTTAAAGCCTGGAGAAGCTGCCGAAGAACGGACGTCTTCCCCGATGTTGAGAAGGGCGCAGGAGTGCAGATAAACACCTGTGACCTGACACGACACGCTACCATCTCAGAGCCGTCTTTACCTTGGTTCTTGTTTACAAACTGAGTTGCAACTACTTTTCAAGGGTCCTTCATAAACGTCTGGGGAGTCTGACTCCAAAAGTGAACCTGCCTGACCATCAGGGCTCAGACGCCTCTGCCTGCCTATGACGGGGGACTAGATGCAGACTAGATAAAGCCTAGAAAGGTCTTTCAAGGGCCCCTTGGGAAATGTGTCTCCACTGAAACGAGGCAGCCTCTAAGCTGAGCACTCTTGCCTCATATATGACACAGAACTGAGGCCAGCCCCCTGAGCTAGCGAGCCCGAGACCAAAGTTAGTATGTAAAGGAAGGCAGGAGGGGTGATGAGAGAACAGGAAGACGCAACACACCTTAGGAGCCTGAACCTGCTGCCTCTAGAACTTTCCATCTCACGTAGGCTTCTGTGTGGATCCCAGGTGCTCTGTGACAGTTACATGCTCCGTGCTTAATCTGCTCTGTGAGATCTCCATCCTTGACAGTGTGCCTGGATGCAGAAGCTAATTGTGTTTTTAATCTATTCATTAAAGCAAATACCCGCAGGACCTTTCTTGGCTTCCTCTGAGCCACTCTCCACACCTAGAGACCCCAAAGCTCTAAGGCTCATTACTCCACGCAAGTCTAATTAGGCAATCCACAGAGAACAGGAGCCTGCACTGGCCTTCTCCCGATGAGACCATCATCTCAGCTTAGCCATCGACTTGTTCTTGATTCTATAGCGAGGGCGGGGAGGGGCCAGGAGCTGCAGTCAGGATGTGCTGTGTTGGAGTCAAAGCAAACACTCAACTTGTGCTGTGACGCTTTGAACTCCAGATGCGTCAGCACAGTGGCTTGAGTGCTCGTCCCTCCCCCATCTTCCTGAGGGCCAGTCTGCCTCACAGCAGTAATGGGAGGCGCTGAGTGTCCCAGTACAAGCTGCGGTTGTGTGAAAGCTGTGTCACTGTCTCACTCTCTTACCCTCGCCTTCCGCCTTCCACCACGTGATGACGTAGCAGGAAGTCACTCACTAATGCCCCCAGGCTGGACTTCTGAGCCTCCAGGAGGAGGAGCTAACAAGCGTCTCTTCCTTACAAATAGCTCAGGTACCCAGATCAGATATCAGGTTCAGTGTGCCTCCTCACAGTTTCCATCAGTCCGCCCTCCCCAAGCCTCACCTGGAGGACTTATCACCTAGGAACGGCACACATTCCTGTCTTTTGAAATAGAACTATGTGCAGATTAAATTGAAAACCATTTCTGCACAGGGGGAAGCAATGGGCCCTGTTCTGGGCTAACCAGAACCTGCAACTGTAGAAACCTGTCTATCCTTAACCATATTTAAACAAATATAATCATATCCATGAAAGATGTCTTTACTCATCACTTGAGATCTGTGCTGGCTAATATTGTATCAACATGTCACACACTAGAGTTATCTGGAAGGAAGGAACCTCAATTGAGAAATTGTCCCCATAAGATCCAGCTGTAGGGCATTTTCTTAATTAGTGATTGATGGGAGAGGGCCCAGCTCATTGTGGGTGGTGCCACCACTGAGCTGTTGTTGGTCCTGGGTTCTATAAGAAAGCAGGCCATGGGGAGCAAATCAGTAAGCAGCACTCCTCCATCTCTGTATCAACTCTTGTCAAGTGTCAGCCCTGTTTGAGCTCCTGTCCTGAATCCTTCAGTGATGGACTACAATGTGGAAGTGTAGAAAGTCAAATAAACACTTTCCTCCCCAAATTGCTTTGGTCGTTATGTTTCATCAACAATAGAAAAGCTCATTAAGACAACATCTTTAAATGTTGCAACATTTCAACATTGGTGTTTATAAATGAGTGCCAAAGCACTTATCTCCTGGGTCCATATAAAATGTGACTGCCTCCTCATGATCCACCATCATAATTCCTAACCAAGATTGTTTGATTAAATTGGCTCTTGTTGCCTCTCACTGTCTCACAGCACTGAGAATAGCAACTAATGCAGACAACTATATCAAGGAGCCATGCTACGGCTGTGGTAAACCTGACCGTGGTGGCGGGGGGTCATAGTTTTCTGCAACTGATTTGTGGTGGAAATAAGGAAGAAGGTGCAAGCTGGAAAAGCCATAGAATGCAGTGAGCACAGCTTAATGGAACATTCTGGTAGGAGTTTGGAAAAACAGAACACCAAAAGAACTCATACAATGAAAACATTGCTAATGAGGTTTTAAAGTGGAACAAAGACCCTACAGGCAATGGGACTACAGACCACTCAAGTTACTTCCTGACATACTAATACGTAATTATCTGGATAGTTTGACTGTGTGTTAAAAATTTTGAGTGTGAGCTGGATGGTGGCAGTGCATGCCTTTAATCCCAGCACTCAAGGGGTAGAAGCAGGTGAATCTCTGAGTTTGAGGCCAGCCTGGTCTACAGAGTGAGTTCCAGGACAGCCAAGGCTACACACACACACACACACAGAGAGAGAGAGAGAGAGAGAGAGAGGGAGAGAGAGAGAGAGAGAGAGAGAGAGAAATCCTGTTTTGAAAAACAAATTTAAAAAAGAAAAAAGAAAAACAAATTGAGTGGCTGAATTCAAAAATAATAAACTAAGTTATTTGGTGATTTCAAACTATGGCATGGTAGCTGCTCACTGCTCTGAACACTATAGTAAAAGAACAAGAAGACATGAAAATGCATAGCTTGGAAGGAGGAGGGGGGGAGGGAAGAAGAGGGGAAGGAGGAAAAAGCATCAGGAGTTAAAGAGACTGGTGCCATCATGAGCCCCAATGGTAGAGCTATACTTCTCTTGCAAAGGACCCAAGTTGGATCCCAGAGCCCTGTAACTGCAGCTCCAGGGAGTTCTAACATCTCTGGACCCTGTGAGCACACACACCTAAAATTAAAACAAATAAAACTAAAAATGAGATTCTGAGTTGAAAGCTGGGATATACTATGAAATCTTTAAAGTATGCTAGTAAATTAGGG
This sequence comes from Montemys delectorum, assembly GCA_019843815.1. NCBI lineage: Eukaryota > Metazoa > Chordata > Mammalia > Rodentia > Muridae > Montemys > Montemys delectorum. Next base: position 13,402 of record JADRCD010208794.1, read on the forward strand.
CTCTTCAGAAATCAACTGTAAATGTGTCCTGTTGGAAGAAGCTGAGTGACAGGAGTTGAAGGACAAAAAAATGAGGTCTACACAATCAAAAGTGTGTAGATCTAGTCATAAAGTTTTATCTATGATGAGGACACAACCTAAAAAGGTATTTTTATAAAGGCAGGAGACAGGAACATTGTAGAAACATTAGTCAAAATACACTATGAGGGGCCAGTGGGATGCTTCAGTGGGTGAACGTGCTTGCCACCCAGCATGATGATCTAAGTTCAATCACCAGGACCCACATAGAAAACAAATAGACTCCTACAAGTTGTCCTCTGACTTACCCACATATTGTGGCACATAGACTCCCATATACATACACAAACTAAAGTAAAAATTGGAAGGGGCCCATAAAAATTGGTCACATATGCCTTCCACTCCAGCAGAGGCAAGTGAGTAGCAGGCCAGCCAGGACCACATAGTAAGGTCTCATCTAAAAACCTTTTAAAGGCACAATGAACTTGACCACAGAAGACTGACAAGCACCCTCTAAAGTCATATCTCCTGTCCTCCTGCTTGCAACCAATCAGCCCCTCCTCTTCGGCCTCTCTGCAGATTTAAGTGTCTCCAAAAATGACAGAAAGGTACTGGGTTCTGGAGGAAGTTTAGACAAAGAAAAGGCAATATTTCAGTGGCCCTCAGGGTCAAGGTGTTTTCATTATCACACACACAAGAAAAAAGAAGAAATTAAGTAAGAAATTGAGAAAGAGAGAAAGGAAGAGAGGGAGAGAGAGAGAGAGAGAGAGAGAGAGAGAGAGAGAGAGAGAGAAAGAGAAGAAGAAGAAGAAGAAAAAAGAAGAGAAGAGAAGAGAAGAGAAGAGAAGAGAAGAGAAGAGAAGAGAAGAGAAGAGAAGAGAAGAGAAGAGAAGAGTTGAGTTCAGGTGTATACCACTTCCTAGCAGGCAAAAAGGAACCCATGTCCTTTAGCCATCCAAATCTCAAGTCTTTACAAAGATCAGAACCCAGGGTCGGGGGAGCTAGTCTATGTGACCTGAGTGTCCCTCTGTCTGACTGCACTTTGTGTCTACTGACCACATCATCCAGGGTTTCTTGTACCCATTTCAGCTGCATTTCATAAACACTGGAGGAGCAAGGTCATGGTGTTGGTGGTGTTGGTGGGGTACACTAAGTCAAGTAACTTAACCAATGTGCTCTGCAGGAAGCAAGCTTTCCACACTCGCTCTCTCCAACACTCCACTGGACAAAAAGCCCCGCTCCTCGGCCTCTTCCTTCAATTTCCCAGGTCACTCAGATAAGCACTGGTGGAGGTCAGCTGATCAGCTCACCCTGAGGAGGTCTCCTTGCCTCACGCCCTCACTGTTGCAAAGCCAGCACTCACATTGTCACTGACCACTAGGACATCTGGGTTCACTGCAGAACCCCCAGCCCTTCCCAGAGAAGAGAAGAATCAATACGTATTCCTGTTTCCAAGCATCTCTTACCATGGCCTGATGCTGTACGGGGAGAGGCCACCTCCCTCACCTGCCTGACTCTTCTTCCTCCAAGGTAGCTCATTCCAGAGGAAACCCTGAGTTCACCTGACCCTTTCCTTCCTCTCAGACTGCACTGTACTACAGTGAGAAAAACCACAACACAGTGTCAAACACAATGGATGTCAAATGCACAGATAACAGAAGGGCACATATCCACTGTACACAAATAACAGCAAGGTTGGTCAGGCATGTCAGTAGACACCATTAATCCCAGCACTGGGGAGGCAGAGGCAGAGGGATCTCTGTGAGTTCCACAGCCATCTGGTCTACATAACTAATTCCAGGCTAGCCATGGCTACACCATGAAATTCTATATCAAAAAGAAATAAAAAGAACATAAATAGTAAAATTCGTGCTGGAAATGTCCATTTATAACACAAAACATGCAAAATAATGCATCCATCACTAACAAGGACCAACATCACATAAAAGTGATTGTAGAGAAAGTAACAATTTTCTCGTTACGAAACTCTAAAAGGCACAAAAATATTTAAATTGGTAGAGGTTTTAAGAAAAATGGCTTTTGGTCCAACATGCTAATGAAATTGTGGTGGCTGACACTGCTCTCTGAGCTTGATTCTGACATCCAAGGATGACAAGAAGACAGACAGTGAGCCAATAAATCAGTGTAGGAGCAAGGCCTAAAAGAAGTCCAAAGGCAAAACTAAGGACAAATTCAGCCACTCCGCCCTGTGTAGAGGTCCGCAGCTCTAATATTACCACCCCAACTGCAGTCTCTGAGAGACTAAAGATCTGGGGTTCCCTGGCCTGGCCAGCCCTTCAGGAGCTGCCTAGAAAAGCACTTTTTAAGCTGGTTTCAGAGCACAGAGCCCAAGCAATTTACACCAGGAACATGAGGGAGAGAAGTCTCAGCTGCTGGTGAAGAGTTCAAGTGACAGTATATTTGTAAATAAATAAATAATGAATGAGACTTTATTGAACTCTAAGGTGGAACCAACAGGGAGACACAGGCCTCACGAGTGGCAGCGCAGCCGGGACAGGATCCTCTCTGCCTCCATCTACACCTAGGAGTGAAGGCAGTGGATCCATAGCCCTCTCTGCCACTTCCCTGCAAATGGAGAGCTTGCCTCAGGGAGTGCTCTAACCCAAGGACTCAGGTGAGATCAACATTTTCTCTCCAGTGACTTTCTAAGGTAGTACAAGCCAGGAGGCACAGGCCTCACAAGTAGCAGGGTAGCCAGGTCAGGATCCTTTCTACCTCAGACCACACCTAGGAGGGACAACACATCCACAACCCTCGATACACCTTTCCTGCAAGTGGAGATCCTGTCTCCAGGGTATGCTCTGACCCCAGGACTCAGGGGGGATGACTGATCCACAGCTATCTGCACCCAGGTTTTACCAGAAAAGAACTGATTTCCTAGAAGTGTTGGCACAGGATTTCAGACCCACAGGAGGAACAAGCTCCAGCCAGAGACAGCAAGAACATCTAACACCAGAGATCAATAGATGTCGAATGGCAAATGCAAGAATCTTACCAACAGAAACCAGGACTACTTGGCTTCATCAGAACATTGTACTCCCACCACAGCAAGTCCTGGATGTCCCAAAACACCAGAAAAGCAAGATTTGGATCTAAAATCATATGTCACGATGGTGCTAGAGGAATTTAAGAAGGACAGGAATAACTCCCTTAAAAAAATACAGGAGAACACAGGTAAAGAGGTACAAGCCCTTAAAGAGGAAACACAAAAATCCCTTAAGGAATCACAGGAAAGCATAAACAAACAGGTGAAGGAATTGAACAAAACCATGCAGGACTTAAAAATGGAAGTAAGAACAGTTAAAAAATCACAAAGAGAGACAACTCTAGAGATAGAAATCTTAGGAAAGAAGTCAGGAAACATAGATGTAAGCATCACCAAAAGAATACAAGAGATAGAAGAGAGAATCTCGGGTGCAGAAGATACCATAGAAAACATTGACACAACAGTCAAAGAAAACACAAAATGCAAAAAGTTCCTAACCCAAAACATCCAGGAAATCCAGGACACAATGAGAAGACCAAACCTAAGGATAATAGGTATAGAAAAGACTGAAGATTCCCAATGTAATGGGCCAGTAAATATCTTCAACAAAATTATAGAAGAAAACTCCCCTAACCTGAAGAAAGAGATGCCCATGAACATACAAGAAGCCTACAGAACTCCAAATAGACTGGACCAGAAAAGAAATTCCTCCTGCCACATAATAGTCAAAACAACAAATGCACAAAACAAAGAAAGAATATTAAAAGCAGTGAGGGAAAAAGGTCAAGTAACATATAAAGGCAGACCTATCAGAATTACACCAGACTTCTCACCAGAGACTGTGAAAGCCAGAAGATCCTGGGTTGATATCATACAGACCCTAAGAGAACACAAATGCCAGCCCAGGCTACTATACCCAGCAAAACTCTCAATTACCATAGATGGAGAAACCAAAGTATTCCATGACAAAACCAAATTCACACAATATATTTCCACAAATCTAGCCCTTCAAAGGTTAATAAAAGGAAAACTCTAATACAAGGAGGGGAACTACATCCCTGAAAAAGCAAAAATGTAATCTTCCAATAAAACTAAAAGAAGATAGCCACATGAATGGAATTCCAACTCTAACAACAAAAATAAAAGGAAGCAACAATTACTTTTCCTTAATATCTATTAATATCAATGGACTCAATTCCCCAATTAAAAAGACATAGACTATCAGATTGGGTACATAAACAGGACCTAATATTTTGTTTCATACAGGAAAACCACCTCAGTGAAAAAGACAGACACTACCTCAGAATAAAAGGATGGAAAACAATTTTCCAAGCCAATGGTCCCAAGAAAAAAGCTGGAGTAGCCATTCTAATATTGAATAAAATCGACTTTCACCCTAAAGTGATCAAAAAAGATAAGGAAGGACACTTCATACTCATCAAAGGTATGATCAACCAAGATGAACTCTCAATTCTGAACCTCTATGCCCCAAATGCAAGGGCATCTACATTCATAAAAGAAACTTTACTAAACCTCAAAGCACACATTACAACACACACAATAATACTGGGAGATTTCAACACCCCACTCTCTGCAATGGACAGATCACGGAAATAGAAACGAAACAAAGACACAGTGAGACTAACAGAAGTTATGAAACAGATGGTTTTAACAGATATCTATAGAGCTTTTTATCCTAAAACAAAAGGATATACCTTCTTCTCAGCACCTCATGGTACCTTCTCCAAAATTCACCATACAATCAGTCACAAATCAGGCCTCAACAAAAACAAGAAGATGGAAATAATTCCTTGGATCCTACCAGATCACCATGGACTACGGCTGCTCCTCAATAAAAACATAAACAATACAATGCCCACATACACATGGAAGCTTAACAACACTCTACTCAATGATAACTTGGTCAAGGAAGAAATAAAGAAAGAAATTGAAGACTTTCTAGAGTTTAATGGAAATGAAGCTACAACATACCCAAACTTATGGGACAAAGTGAAAGCAGTCCTAAGAGGAAAACTCATAGCTTTAAGTGCCTACAAAAAGAAACTGGAGAGAGCATATACCAGCAATTTGACAGCACACCTGAAAGCCCTAGAACAAAAAGAAGCAAATGTACCCAAGAGGAGTCAAAGGCAGGAAATAATCAAACTCAGGGCTGAAATCAACTAAATAGAAACAAAAAGAACTATACAAAGAATCAACCAAACCAGGAGCTGGCTCTTTGAGAAAATTAACAAAATAGATAAATCCTTAGCCAGACTAACTAGAGGCACAGAGACAGTATCCTAATTAACAAGATCAGAAATGAAAAGGGAGACATAACAACAGACACTGAGGAAATTCAAAAAATCATGAGATCCTACTACAAAACCCTATACTCAACAAAACTGGAAAACCTGGATGAAATGGACAATTTTCTAGACAGATACCAGGTACCAAACCTAAATCAAGACCAGATCAATGATCTAAACAGTCCCATATCTGCTAATGAAATAGAAACAGTCATTAATAGTCTCCCAACCAAAAAAAAGCTCAAGACCAGATGGGTTTAGTGCAAAGTTTTATTAAACCTTCAAAGAAGACCTAATACCAATACTCCTCAAACTATTCTAGAAAATAGAAACAGAAGGTACTCTACTCAATTCGTTCTACGGAGCCACAATTACTCTTATACCTAAACTACACAAAGACCTAACGAAGAAAGAAAATTTCAGACCAATTTCCCTTATGAATATCGATGCAAAAATGCTCAATAAAATTCTTGCAAACTGAATCAAAGAACACATCAAAAAGATCATCCACCATGATCAAGTAGGCTTCATCCCAGGGATGCAGGGATGGTTCAATATACAGAAATCCATCAACGTAATTCATATAAACAAACACAAAGAAGAAAACCATATGATCATCTCATTAGATGCTGACAAAGCACTTGACAAAATCCAACATCCCTTCATGATAAAAGTCTTGGAAAGACCAGAAATTCAAGGCCCATGCTTGAACATAGTAAAAGCAATATACAGAAAACCAGTAGCCAACATCAAACTAAATGGAGAGAAACTTGAAGCAATCCCACTAAAATCAGGGACTAGACAAGGCTGCCCACTCTCTCCTACCTATTCAATATTGTACTTGAAGTCCTAGCCAGAGCAATTAGACAACAAAAAGAGATCAAAGGGATACGAATTGGAAAGGAAGAAGTCAAATTATCACTATTTGCTGATGATATTATAATATACTTAAGTGACCCCAAAAATTCCACCAGAGAGCTTCTAAACCTGATAAACTTCAGCAAATCAGTGGCCATCCTCTACACAAAGGGTAAACAGGCATAGAAAGAAATTATGGAAACAACACCCTTCACAATAGCTACAAATAATATCAAACACCTTGGTGTGACTCTAAGCAAGTAAACGATCTGTTTGACAAGAACTTCAAGTCTCTGAAGAAGGAAATTGAAGAAGATTGCAGAAGATGGAAAGATCTCCCATGCTCATGGATTGGCAGGATTAATATAGTAAAAGTGGCCATCTTGCCTAAGGCAATCTACAGATTCAATGCAATCCCTATCAAAATTCCAACTCAATTCTTCACAGACTTAGAAAGAGCAATTTGCAAATTCATCTGGAATAACAAAAAACTTAGGATAGGGAAAACTATTCTCAACAATAAAGGAAACTCTGGCGGAATCACCATCCCAGACCTTGAGCTGTACTACAGAGCAATTGTGATAAAAATTGCATGATATTGGTACAGTGACAGGCAAGTAGATCAAATGGAATAGAGTTGAAGACCCAGAAATGAACCCACACACCTATGGTCACTTGATCTTTGACAAAGGAACTAAAACTATCCAGTGGAAAAAAAGACAGCATTTTCAACAAATAGTGCTGGCTCAACTGGCGGTTAGCATGTAGAAGAATGCAAGTTGATCCTTTCCTATCTCCTTGTACAAAGCTCAAGTCCAAGTGGATCAAGGACCTCCACATCAGACCAGATACACTGAAACTAATAGAAAAGAAAGTGAGGAAGAGCCTTGAGTACATAGGCACAGGGGAAATTTTCCTGAACAGAACACCAATAGCTTATGCTCTAAGATCAAGAATTGACAAATGGGACCTCATAAAGTTGCAAAGCTTCTGTAAGGCAAAAGACACTGTCAATAGGACAAAACGGCAACCAACAAATTGGGAAAAGATCTTTACCAATCCTGTATCTGATAGAGGACTAATATCCAAAATATACAAAGAACTCAAGAAGTTAGACTCCAGAGAACCAAATAACCCTATTAAAAAATGGGGTACAGAGCTAAACAAAGAATTCTCAATTGATGAATACTGAATGGCTGAGAAGCACCTAAAGAAATGTTCAACATCCTTAGTAATCAGGGAAATGTAAATCAAAACAACCCTGAGATTCCACCTCACACCAGTCAGAATGGCTAGGATAAAAAACTCAGGTGACAGCAGGTGCTGGAGAGGTCGTAGAGAAAGAGGAACACTCCTTCATTGCTGGTGGGATTGCAAGCTTGTACAACCACTCTGGAAATCAATTTGGCGGTTCTTCCCCAAAATTGGACATAGTTCTACCAGAGGACCCAGCTATACCACTCCTGGGCATATATATACCCAGAAGATGCTCCAACATGTAATAAGGACACATGCTCCATCATGCTCTTAGCTGCCTTATTTATAATAGCCAGAAACTGGAAACAACCCAGATGTCCCTCAACAGAAGAATGGATACAGAAATTGTGGTACATGTACACAATGGAGTACAACTCAGCAATTAAAAACAATGAATTTATGAAATTCTTAGGGAAATAGATGAATCTGGAGAATATCATCCTGAGTGAGATAACCCAATCACAAAAGAACACACACAGTATGCACTCTCTGATAAGTGAATATTACTCCAGAAGTTTGGAATACACGAAGTACAATCCACAAACCACAAGAAGCTCAAGAAGAAGGAAGACCAAAATGAGGACACTTCATTCCTTCTTAAAAGGGGGAACAAAATACCCATGGAAGGAGTTGCAGAGACTAACTATGGAGCAGAGACTGAAGGAAGGGCAATCCAGCCTGATATAGCTGTCTCCTGAGAGGCTCTGCCAGTGCCTGACTAATACAGAAGTAGAGGCTCACAGTCATCCATTGAACTGAGTACAGGGTACCCAATGAAGGAGCTAGAGAAAGGACCCAAGGAGCTGAAGGGTTTGCAGTCCCTTAGGAAGAACAACACTAGGAACTAACTAGTATTCTCAGAGCTCCCAAGGACTAAACCACCAATCAAAGAGTACATATTGTGGGACTAATTGCTCCAGCAGCATATGTGTAGTAGAGGATGGCTAAGTTAGTCATCAATGGGAGGAGAGGCCCTTGGCCCTGTGAAGGTTCTATGCCCCAGTGTAGGGGAATGCCAGGTCAGTAAGCAGGAAAGGGTGGGGTGGCAAGCAGGGGGAGGGGGAGGAACAGGGGGTTGTTTTTGTTGTTTTTTTTTGGGTTTTTTTTTTTTTTTTTTTTGGCGGCGAAACTGGGAAAGGAGTTATCGTATGACGTGTAAATAAAGAATTGATTTTTTTTTAAAGTCTATTGAATAAAAAAAGGAAACAAAACAAATCTGCTCATTTTTGTCATGTCAAAGAGAAGAGTAAATAACATCGCTGCGACGTGGAAACTGCAGCCAGAGAGGACCGATATCCGAGCAGTGGAAAGCCAGCAAATGGCTGGAATATGCTAAAACTATGCTATAGGAAAGGCATTGCAGAGCAAGAAATTACCCAAATGCTGGGGTGCCCAAAAAAAGAGTGGGAGAACTCAGTGGTTCCCTGGGTGGTGCCCTTGATTCCAAGAGCATCTGCACCTGTCTGGCTCAGAGCAGCGGAAGTGGGACCCACACACTAATACCTACCTTTCCCAGATTATAAATTTTCTCCCCCAAGGCTAACAACAGGAGGTGGTGTTTAGGGCCTTATGGTGGACAGTTAGGATGAAGCCATACAATTTTGGGTTACTAGAGCAATCCTCCACAAGAAAATGAGGGGAGCCCAAGTGCAGGAGATTGACATAAATAGGGACAGGGTGTCTTATGGAGCAAGTGAGGCCAGAGCTTGCCAGCACACAGCCTATTCATACCCATCCCTCCCTGCACGTGCCAGCTCCCTGAGGTCCGCACCTGCAGCCCTTACCTGGCTCCCTTTCACACTGGTTTTTCCCCTGTCTAGTCACCAAACTTAGAAGCACCAGGATCACCATCCCTTCCCTTCTCCAAGCTTCCCTCCTCCCGCAGAGCAGACAGTAACTAGATGGTGCCACAACTAGGGCATTACAACAGGTACCCAACGTGCAGCCCTTTCTTGGCCATCCTCATGAGTCACCTCCATCTGTGGGGAAGCACAGATGGGGAGCACTGTTTTTATTTCTCATTCCACTCCCCCACAAATGAAGCTGAAAGGATGGGTGCATGCCAGGAGCCTTCGTCGGCACTGAGGTGACAATTGTGAGCAAAACAAACTGCTACCCCCTACTCTGTGGCATTACAAGTTAGACAGGGGCAGAGAGAGCAACCGGTGACAATTGTCCATGGCCCTTTCAAGCACAAGTACTTGAGGAGGGAAAAACATACCAAAAGGTATCTGACATGGGGACTCTAAGGATGGGTAAGTAGCTAACTGGTCATACACAGAACCTTCTAGAGGCCAGGGAGAACTTGGGGTGAGGCTGAAGTAGGGATAGGAGAAGTCAGGGCTGACACAACTGAGTCAAAATGGTACCAGCCCTTGTTACCCACCTGATCGACTGGCACCTCCACCTTCACCTCTGGGTCCTCCTTGACTTCTAATGCTTCTTGGGCCTCTTTAGCAGGAGTCTGTGCTTTATATACATCACCTTCTGAGGGAAAGTAACAGACAATCCTTTCAAAAAATAGAGAAACTGATCCCTAATTTATATATATAT
>JADRCD010208795.1:0-10338 GCA_019843815.1 Montemys delectorum
TGAGCTTTTGCCTTTTGTGCCCCTTCCTTATAGCGTACTATGGTTGGCTCCCATCATTCAGGTTGTTACTTGCCCCTAACTGCATATTACTGTCTCAAAAAGGCATTCCCTAGCCAGCTTGTAAATCCCAGCTGTAGATACTCCCAGACAGAAGCGGGAGGATCACAAACTCAAGGCCTGTCTGAGGCTATAGTGAGTTCAATGCCTGAGTAGGAAATTTAGTGACATGTTATGTCAAAATTTCAAAGATACAAAGAAAATGGTAATTGTCTTTCATGTGGGAAGCACTGGGTTTGATCATCAGTACCAAAATAAGGCATTTCCTGACCAGTTACAACATTGCCTCTTACATTACACTGGTCCTATTTATTACCAAAATCTGAAATTTCGTTAATATGTTGATTAACAGTAAGTAGGTAATACTTAAACTAAATGGTGCCATTTTAGTCATTTCAACTCTGACAAAGGACTTTCTGTGGGTGGGGAGAGTCACATCCTACTACAAATTTGTTGTAATCAAGACTCCTATAAACTAATAAAACTGGTTTCCTCCTAAAGCACACAGAAGGACAGACGGAAGTAACTCTGGTGTGTAGTATTGTATGTGCATGTACCACATATTATGCTAAGTGGGCTATAGCCAGCCACAAAGTGGACAGCCATCGAAGGCTAGACCCCTGGTCAGTAGTTAATGCCTACAGTGACCTTAAAGCATCACTCAGACACATTTCTTCCCATATAAAATTCTACTAGGGCCTGGTATTGTTTAATAGATTGACTGGATTAATGCTTTGTACAGCAAAACCACTTTTTTGTTTGTTTTGTTTTTCAAGACCAGGTTTCTCTGTATAGCCCTGGCTGTCCTGGAACTCACTCTATAGACCAGGCTAGCCTCAAACTCAGAAATCCAGAAATCTGCCTGCCTCTGCCTCCCAAGTGCTGGGATTAAAGGCATGCGCCACCACTGCCTGGCAAAACCACTTTTCTTTAAAGGCAGGATTGCACTATCTAGCCCTAGCCAGCCTGGAACTGGCTGTTCAGTGAACCATATCTCTTTCCTTTCTTATCCTAACAACTTTGAATTTTGTGTACCCTTTTGTAATTTGAATATGCAAGATATTCATTTAAACCCCTTTCCTCAGCTTTTGGCCAAGAGAAGACCGTGCCTCTGAACAATCTGAGTGCTGAGGAGGTAACCAGAGCCATGGAGAACGTGCTAAGCGGCAAAGCCTGAAGTGTCTCCACTGAGGACTAAGCAAGAGCACCAGAACCTACTGGACTGAAGACAATGTGGGGAAATGTGTTCTTCTGGTCCTTATAAAGCTTACGCTGTACAGTGTTGCTTCAGAATGTCCTCCTCATTACCTTCTCCCTCTTACTGCGCAAACACTGAGGCAAAGTAGTTTTATATAAAAATACTACTTTATTTCTCATCAAAAAACACCAGCTGCCAGCTGTGATGTTGCCTATCTTTAGCCAACTTGCTGAAAAGGATGAAACCAGATGATCTCAAGTGTGGCACCACCACACTCAGGTATACATAAAGCTACTAGCTTCTAAAACAAAATAGGAGAGCCTAGGATAAATATGCAATGGGGTTAAGGGGGAGATTGGGCAGCCAGGTCATCCATGAATAGCAGCTGTCTGTTGGAGGGCATGTATCCTGTCTTGAAGCTGAGTCTCCTCCTGATGTTTTTCTAGGGCCTGCAGCCCCGACTGCTGCAGGAAGGCTTGGGCAGCCTGAGGATAGAGAAGGACCAATATTTAAACCCTAAAGCCCAATTTCTAGAGCGCCATGGGCCAGCCCACTTCTTAGATGGTACATTCCTACCAAGATGAGGGTTCTGACCTTCCGCCCACATAGGGCTAGCCTTGCTCAGAGAAACAGATATAGGTAGGACTGAAAGAGAAGGGTGCCATGGAAGGATCAGTAGCTTCTAAGCAAGAGATTGCAAACCAGACCCACCTCTGGCTGATGCAAGAATAGCAGCTGCAGCAGCTCCAAACTCTGGCCTACTACTTCAGTGTCAGAGAGAGCCAATGTGTTAAGCAAGCAGGAGAGCAGGGGTCCTGGCCACAACCGCTGACAGTAAGCTGGACCCTTCTCTACGACATTGCACAGTACTGTGAGCACCTGCAGACACAAAGACATGCGCCCCCCCCCCCCAACAAAAGATGAAAGCCAAAAATTATAATAGGATAAGCAAGGCTGACTATGTACCCAAGCACTACTACACGCTCTTCTACATGTCGTTCCCACAACCACCTCTGAGACATTACCCATTTATAAGGGAAGAGACTGGTGCTTCCAGTAGTTTGTTGATTTGCCCAAGGACCATACACAGTAGTCAGGCTACCCTAGACTGTACTAGCTCTGAAACCATACCACACCACCTACCAGATCTCAACTAAGGGTACTCAAGAAAGCCCAGGTCTGTTCTTCCTATTTTGCTTCGACCAGCAGTTCATGAACTCAGATGTTATGCCAATACATACCAACATGCATACCACATTTGATAGTGGCAACAGCTGCAAGAGCGGCTCGATCAGATCCAGGGAGAGCAAGGAGGTACAAAAAGTAGGACTATTTGCTGAAAAGGAAAATGTCACATGAAGTACCTTTAGCTCTGAACTGCCACCCCCACTATCCTACCCACTACAACCTAGGCCATGAAGAACTAGCCTCTACATAAAAGTCCATATCCTGCTCAGTCTCAAATAAGTAGTGCAACTATCCAAATGGAGGGCATATGGGTCTTCAAGGATAAGAAACATGTCCCTGGAGCATGAGCAAGCAGACTCTAGCATCTTCCTTGAGTCTTCACCCCTACACTCCACTCTATTCCATGAGGCCCCTGACCACAAATGTAGCCCCAGGAGGATAAGAGTATCAGATTCTTTCTTAACTACAACTTTGAGGAACCACCATTTCCAGATCTTAGATAGGGATTGATGGGGACAGCAACTCCTCGCAAGAGGAGATGGGTACATTCTGTCCTGTTGCTGAATGAACCCCAGCGCTTGGTTCTTCCAGCCCAACTGTTCCCACTTCCTGTCTCTAGTGGCTTCAAGCTGAGGTCAGTGTACCAAGAGGCTAAACATACCATGAAAGAAAGGGTTTTGTGTTTGTAACATGTATATATATGGCATCCAGTACTCAACATGTGAACACATACTAGGAAGTTATGGGGACCGATTTGTGTGTGTACTACAGATGAGCTCTCACACTGTGTGTCCACATGGGGGCACTCTTACTTCAGTTTCAGTCTCCTAATTGCAGGAACTCGAAGCCTGGGATGGTCACATGCCACAGAATTTTCAGAATGACTAAGTCACAAGAGACTCTTGTCTAACTGGGTCTACAAGAAGTGCACTTCATCTGGAAGATTTTTCTGACTGAAGCTTCAATAGAGTTTTATTTCAAGAGCATCTTTGGCCATAATTGAGAGACAGGAAGAGGTGCAGGGTGGTTAACCCTGAGGAAGAGGTAGGGGTCCCGGGGACTGCTTTCATCCCATCCTGAAGGGACTGAGACCCAGGCAATTTATTGGGAAAGTAGGGAGGAAAAGATTGCCTGACAGCCATGGGGAGGGGGAGGGACGGTCTTCCTTCAAAGGAGTCCTTTCAGGGACCCAAGGACCCATCCCTGTAAGATGAGAGATCTTCACTGATAGGGTAGGGAAAGGTGTGGACCCCTCTTGTAGTTTTTGAATTGTCCCTCACCCCACCCTCCTTATTCTCTGCCTTTCTCTCAATCTGTATTTTGTTTCCTAACAAATCTACCCTTCCTTTGGCCTTAATAAATATTTTAATGATGATAAAAAGACCAGGCCTAGGCAGAATGTAATAGATACCAGTGAGGTTGTTGAGGAGCCAGAGGCCCTCGGGTAGCAAGGCAGGCTGTTTCTGAAGGAAGAACTGGAGAAAGATAAATAAGGCTGCCAAAAGTCGCTCGTCTCTGAGCTCCACTTGCTGTGCCATGACCTCCGCTGGCACCTCTGTTAACAGGTTGCTTAGACACCGAAGCACGGGGCACGCAAGCTGCAAAGACAAGGTGAGCGTAAGAGAACGGCAAAGACACAGCCGAGACAGACATACAGGCAGAGCGTAAAGCAGCTCTTGCGGATCCTTTCCCTTACCAGCTCTAGTCCCACATCATCCATTCTCTGCACGGCCCCAGCCAAGTCCAACAGCAGCAATGCCAACGTGGGCAGAGCCCCATGGGTGAGGAGCACAGCATTGTTGACCTGGCTGGGTGACAGGAAGCAAGCAGTCGCTATCAAGTCAATCCTACCTTTGAGTGACAAAAACAACCCAGTCTGTGGGTTGCCTAAGCAAAAGAAAGCACCAACGCAATTCCAGAAACTAAATTCTGTCGGAAGACTTAAGTCATACGTAGGGAGCCCCAGGAAAGACATCTTCCCCATGGGCCTGTTACCTGCAAATGATATAGTGAAGACACCAGGCAAACTCCATAGCAACCCCAAGGTTCAGCTTCGGGCCTGGTTGCATCAATCGTAGCATCTGCTGGGGAAGACTGGAGTCCAGAATAGAGCTGCCAGCAAGAGCAGACCGTGAGCAGGAACCATGGAGATACCAACGGTTCCTCTCCCACACTTAGAGTGAGGAAGTATCCAAACCCCACATTCTCCCTAGCCAGGCAGTGAAAATGTGGAAATCAGATCTGGTCAAGCACCCATGAGATCGTCAACCCTAGCTGGGCATCTGAGGATTATAATTTTACTCACGGAATGATCTTCTCCGGAGCTTCCTTAGCCTGCAGAAGCTGGGACAAGGCATAACCAAGGGCTTCCAGCACAGCCACGTGGGGGGACTAGAAACAGACAGGGTAGAGATCAGAACGAGAAATGGGTCAAAAGGACCCAGACTTAACCCTCTGACAAAGGGTAGAGGTGGGAGCTCCTCCGCTAAGACAGTGGAGCATGTGGAGAGAAGCTAAGGGAGGCTTGCTCTAGAGAGACCAAGGCATCACTCACCTGGATGCAGGCAGCGAAGGCTGGAACAATGCCCTGCGGCAGGAGCTGCTTTCTCACAGCCTCGCTCTCCACGATGAGGTTCCCCAGTGTGTACAGACACAGCTCCTGAGAGCAGGCAACAAAAGCACTGGGCTGGGCTCATCTCACACCGAGCCAGAGGTGGGTGGGAGAAGGAAGATGGCATGTCCCTGTGCACAAAGCTCACAAGAGAGGGGAGAGGATGGGTGTGTGTGCACTGTTTGTTGTTTTCCAGTACCGGCCAGCTGGAGCTGGCCCCAAAGGCGTATATAAACTCTAAGCCCAGAGCAAAGTTAAGAGGATCAAGCCTTACTATGAAGTCTGAGCTGTGACCAGAGAGGTAGGTGAGGAGGTAGGAAGTAGCCGGCAGGCAGGCCACGGCCACTGCAGACTGCTCAGAATGAGAGAGCTCATGTAGGCACCGGGCCGCCTCAAGCTGCAACAGGGCCCGGTTGCTGGTCAAGAGCCCGACAAGAGTCCGCACACTGCCCTCCATCCTGCATGAATGACACCAGAACCCTACTCAGCCTGGGGTCTATCCCCCTTGTCTACTTTCTTGTCCCTGAAAAGCCCCAGCCAACCACCACTCACACCACCCACACGGACCTGATGAAGGTTTGCTGTGTGTCGGGGTGCTGCAAGCCTCGACGAAGGCTGACCAGAGCCTTCTCCCTCTCCTTTTCATCTGTTCCCCGTTGGGCTAGCCGAAGGAACTGCTGGACCTGGATCCCAGAACAGGAAAAGGATGACATGTCACTGCCATGAAGCACATCCTAAGTCTCTTGTCTACCCACCTCATCTGTGACATCTTCAATAGCAACATGTATTCAGAACTTGTTACTGGTAACCAAATGGCCTGGCATGGTGCGACAAACCAAGTTTGAGGCCAGCCTGGTCTACACAGTAAGTTCCAAGACAGTTGGGAGCTACAGAGAGCTCAAAAAACAAAACAAACTAATATGGCTACTAAGCACTGTCTTTCAGGCAGGTTTGTTTGGCAAGGGATCCTCGTACCAGCCCTACCACTATCTTCCAAAGAATGGGAACCTGTTTCAGCATCTGAATATCTACTCCACCTTTTTTTTAAAAAAAGATTTATTTTATGTATATGAGTACACTGTTGCTGTACAGATGGTTGTGAGCCTTCATGTGGTTGTTGGGAATTGAATTTTAGGACCTCTGCTTGCTCCGGTCAACCCCACTTGATCTGGCCCAAAGATTTCTTTATTATTATTATAGATACATACACTGAAGCTGTCTTCAGATGCACCAGAAGAGGGCGCCAGATCTCATTACGGGTGGTTGTGAGCCACCATGTAGTTGCTGGGATTTGAACTCAGGACCTTCAGAAGAGCAGTCAGTGCTCTTACCCACTGAGCATCTCGCCAGCTCCCTACTCCACCTTCTTATAGGGCTATTTCCAGGATAATGTTAAACCTCTCCACCTGGTGAAACCTCCTTCCTTTCACCTGTCCTCCCATGCAAAGCATAGTCCAGCGACACCCACAAACAACATGTTTACAAGCTTCCATGCTTTTGCACATCTACTGCCTCTGCCTGCCATATACTCCAGACTCTGTTTTTCAGATTTCTGCTCTTCATGGCCTCAGGGAAATTAGTATTGTCTGGCTTCCTCCAACAAACGTATGAGTTTTTCTTATGCTTCATTTTCTTCCTATGATAAAAATGGTAAGAAATCTGTTTCCTTCATTGGTCTTTGAACACTCTGAGCTCCATCTTGTCCGTCTTTGTACGCCTCAATGCTCAATGTCCTGGCATAAAGGAACCATACAATGGAATAAACATCATAGCCTAGGAGCAACTGCTCTGCCAAGTAATGTATTAACACAGGCATTATTAAAACATAGGCAATGTCTGCTGAATGTATAGACACTTTCATTTACTCATTCAGTAAATCTGGGCTAGCGATGAAGTACAGTTGGTAAAGGCTTGCCTGGCTCGGTCAAATTCCTGGACTAGATTCCCAGCACCCCGTAAGGCAGTGTGGTGGTGAACAACTCTAAGCCCAACACTTAGTACATGCAAGAGGAAAAAAGTTCGAGGTCACCCTCAGCTAGAGTCTGAATATAGACTGGGATACAAGGGACTTTGTCAAACAAAACAAACATTGACAAAAAAAAAGTAATGAATAAATTTATTCCAGCTATTGTGCAAGTGTATCTGGACTTTTTTTTTCTTTTCAGAGTCTTGCTATGGAGCCCAAATTGGCCTCAAACTCAGGGTCCTTCTGCCTCAACCCCCCTAAGTGATGGAATTAAGGGTGAGACACACCACACCTGCCTGCTGTCAGGATATAGTTAAGTCTAGTTTGGAGAGCTGGATATGATGGTGCATACTAGTAATTCTAGTACCTGAGTTGAGGCAGAAGAATTGCCAGTTTTCGAGGCACTAAGAAAACAAAACAAACTTTAGATTTAGTAAAAATACAGACCTTGAGACAGCCGGTATATGTTGCAGGAACTGAAAATGAGACAGTGGCTGGGTTGAGATTACTGACAAGTCAGTAAGAGGTTAGACTATGTATAGTTTAGCAGGTCAATGGAAGGATTTTGGTTTCTGTGTTTTAAAAAGGAATGGGGAAGCAAATTAAGACCCTTTTAAAAGGATGCATCCTACGCAAGAAACACCTACGCTAGAGGGTCCATAGACTCGGGAACTCTTTAAAGAGGTTTAAAAACAATAAGCAGTGACTTGATTGATGATGGACTGATATAAGGATGAGGGGCACTGAGTGGTACAGGGTAATTCATCCTGTTTCCGGCTTGATCCAGCGAAGAGCTGGAGGTTAAGAGTGGCTGGCTTTCAGATGTGGGTTGTCCAGCCTCTCACCTCAGCTTCCCCAAGGAGCACAGCTGCACTCTGGCCTCCGGCTTCTTCCGGGGCGTCTTCCCTCAGCAGTCTCTTGCTGACTAACTGCTGCTCCCTCCGCGCTTTCCGCAGGGCTGGGGACAGAGGAACGGCTCCGTTAAGGATGAGAAGCAAGGCAGCACACACTCGGCTCAGAGCCAGAGGCCTCTTTTTCCCTACTCCCAACCGCCATGTGTGCATTTCCCCTGGCTTCCTCGTAGGCCCACACCTGCCTCCCGCTCCCGCCGGCGGCGCCGCAGCTCCTCTATCCCAAACGCCAGCGTCCTGAGGCGGCCTTGACGCCGACTCCACATCTTGCAGCCAAAAGAAATCCCAGAGCTCAGTGGCTACGGCGGGGAAGGCTGGGACTGCGCAGGCGCTGAACTAAAGTCCAGCAAAGAAAAAGTCCACTCCCCCTACAGGGGTGAGGGGTGAGGCTGTGAGTGAGGGTGGGGCTGTGCGTGAGGATGGGGGGGGGGGGGTAAGGGCGTGGTCAGGCCGGAATTTCGTAGTTGGTTGGCTGACTCTGCTGTCTCTCCGAACTTAAACTCATGAACTAGACCTCCACAGGCCTGCGGTGCAACCATCCGCTCAGCAAGCGCATGCTCACTCTAAGAATTTACTGATTAGCTGGGCAGTGGTTCACAGACCGTTAATCCCAGCACTTGGGAGGCAGAGACAGGTGGATTTCTGAGTTCGAGGCCAGCCTAGTCTACAGAGTGAGTTCCAGGACAGCCAGGGCTACCGAGAAACCCTGTCTCGAAAAAACAAAAAACAAAAACAAACCAAAAAGAATCCACTGATTAATTCACTGATTCCTCGGCTTCCACTGATGAGCACTTCTTAAATGCCTGAAGCATAATATTCCATTGAGAGATGGCTTTAAGAGCATGGACTACCCTTCTAGAAGGGATCTGGGACCAATTTCCAGCGCTCATCTCAGGCCCCTCACAACTACCTACCTATAACTCTAGTTCCTGCACACATATGATGCCATGCAGGCACACTAGGCATACCATAAAAATAAATCTTGCTGGGCTTGGTGGCACATGCTTGTAATTCCAACACTCAGGAAGCAAAAGCATGAATCCTGAGAGTTTGAGACTACCTGGCTCACATAACCGAGTTCTAGGCCAGACAGGGCTGCTTAATAGAAGAATCATGCTGGGCGGTGGTGGCGCACGCCTTTAATCCCAGCACTTGGGAGGCAGAGACAGGAGGATTTCTGAGTTCGAGGCCAGCCTGGTCTACAGAGTGAGTTCCAGGACAGCCAGGGCTATACAGAGAAACCCTGTCTAGAAAAACCAGAAAAGAAGAGGAAGAAGAAGAGGAAGACAACGAAGAAGAAGAAGAATCCTATAAAAGTAACATTTATCATTCTGATCTAATTGTTGCCTCCAAAGCTCACTGCCCTTGTCTACTAACCTAGGCCTGGTCCTGGAAGCTTCTAGCCTCAGTACAATCTAATCTAGGCCTACAATATTTTCAGCCTCTCAGATTTGCTGCTGAATGAGATCACCCCTTCCTAGTTGTTGCTGATCTCAAGCTGGCTGATTCAACGCAGCTGTTCTGACTCAAACCCCTCCCTCTTTCAATCTGGCTTCTCTCTCAGCCTCTGACCTTTTGCTCTGTTTGACCTGTAGGGGTCTATGATTCACCGAAGAATGATACCACAGACTCAAATAGTGTGTAAACGCAAAGAGTCTTTTATTCTGCCGAACTCCAACATGCTGGAGTCTCCCATTACCAAGACAAAGATACAACCAAGTGAGCTTGCAGGCCTGATTTAAAGCACATTAGGGAATTCCCGGGTAGATGACCTCTATGTTAATCTGTTGGGTCCATCTCTATGGACATTCCATTAACAGGGTGTGGGGGCTGGAAACTTGCTGGGGAGGTCTGAAAACTGCTGCTGACCCATTGTCCTTGCCTCAGGCCAGGTAGCAGGGCAGCTTCTGAGGCCTGGACTTGCCCAGTTCTTGGAAACAGAGACTTAGGCCTAGTCTCCTTAACTGCCAGTTTGAAGCCTGGCATGGAATCAGCCCAGCCTTCTTAGACCTCAAACTGTCTCTATTAATCTGTGCTAGTCTTTTGGCTCCTCATTCTCCAGATCATTCTGTCTTCACTCATGTGTCCAGCATGTTCTCTCTCTGCAACCTGTCTCTGTACAACTATCTCAGTAAAAATGCCTCTGTTGCTTCTGCTGCTGCCATAGCCTCCTCCCCTGCCTCCTCCTCCTCCCCTGCCTCTTCCTCCTCCCCTGCCTCCTCCTCTTCCCCTGCCTCTTCCTCCTCCTCTGCCTCTTCCTCCTCTTCCTCCTCCTCGGCCTCCTCCCCTGCCTCCTCCTCCTCCCCTGCCTCCTCCCCTGCCTCTTCCTCCTCCTCTGCCTCTTCCTCCTCCTCTGCCTTCTCCCCTGCCTCTTCCTCCTCCTCTGCCTCTTCCTCCTCCTCTGCCT
>JADRCD010208795.1:10438-41485 GCA_019843815.1 Montemys delectorum
CCTCCTCCTCTGCCTTCTCCTCCTCCTCTGCCTCCTCCTCCTCCTCCTCTGCCTCTTTCTCCTCCTCCTCCTCCTTCCTCTCTCTCTCTCTCCCTCTCTCCCTCCCTCCCTACTGCCCCTTAAGTAGCTTCCCTTTCCTCTCTCCTCTCTTGAGAGTTGGGCAAATCCTATTCTGTCAGATCATTCTCTAATTTGCCACTTGAAGTCACTTTCAAACATGGCTGATTCCTTCTACAAACTAACTTTCTATATGGTCAAATATCCTGCAACAGGATTCCTTTTAGAAAAGGGGTAGGGGTGGTAACTAAAAATAAATCTTTTTATTTAATAAACATTTATTTTTATGTGTATGAGTGTTTTGCTTGAATGTATGTCTATGCACTATTTATGCACCCAGTGCCTGTGGGTGCCAGAAGACAGTATCAGAGTCCCTGGAACCAGAGGCAAAGACAGGTTTTATTTCCTGGTTTGTTTGGTTTAGTTTTTTTTGTTGTTGGGGTTTTTTGTTTCTTTGTTGGTTGGTTGATTTTGGTTTTGATTTTTGAGACATGATTTCTGTGTAGTCCTGGCTTAGAATTCACTCTGTAGATCAGGTAGGCCTTCAACTCAGACATCTGTCTCTGCCTCTCATGTGCCAGGATTAAAGGCAAGCACTTCCACCCAGTGTAATTACTTTTGTTTGCTTTTTGTTTTGTTTTGTTTTGTTTTATAAAAGTAATATTTAACTGCCATTTGGATGCTGGGAATTGAACCCATGTCCTCTAGAGAGCAACACAATGTACCCCAACTCCCACCCATCCTAAGGGCCTCTGGTAACACCTAGCAATAGCAATTTATGAATTAGTTGATTTCTTGCCATTCCCTGGCCACTCCTAACAACAGCCAATCTCAGGCCACAAAAAAGGAAGCTTTTTGACCTTCTGTACTAGCTACTTTTGTGTCAACTTGCCACAAGCTAGAGTCATTTTTAGAAGAGAGAACCTCAATTGAAAAAAATACCCAGGCTGGAGAGATGACTCAGCGGTTAAGAACACTGCTCTTCCAGAGGTCCTGAGTTCAAATCCCAGCATCCACATGGTGGCTCACAACCATCTGTAATGAGATCTGATGGCCTCTTCTGGTGTGTCTGAAGACAGCTACAGTGTACTTACATATAATAAATAAATAAGTCTTTAAAAAGAGAAAAGAAGCCGGGCGGTGGTGGTGCACGCCTTTAATCCCAGCACTTGGGAGGCAGAGGCAGGCAGATTTCTGAGTTCGAGGCCAGCCTGGTCTACAGAGTGAATTCCAGGACAGCCAGGGCTACTCAGAGAAACCCTGTCTCGAAAAACCAAGAAAGAAAGAAAGAAAGAAAGAAAGAAAGAAAGAAAGAAAGAAAGAAAGAGAAAGGAAGAAAGGAAGAAGGGGAGAGGGAGGGAGGGAGGAAAGAAAGAAAGAAAAGAAAAGAAAAAATACCCACACAAGACTGGTCTGTGCACAAGCCTGTGGTACATTTTCCTGACTAGTTAGTGTGAAAGGGCCTAGCTCACTAGGAGTAGTACTATCCCTGGGCTGGTCTTGATGCTATAAGACAGCAGGCTGAGCAAGCCATGAGGAGCAGTAAGCAGTAAGCAGCAGCCCTTCATGGCCTCTGCCTCAGTTCCTGCCTTGACTTCCTGCTCTGAGTTCCTTCAGTGATAGACTGGTGTTACCTGGAAGAGTAAGGCAAAATAAACTCTTTTCTCCCCAAGTTGCTTTTGGGTCCTAATGTTTTACCACATCAATAGAGACCTAAGACATGCCCATTCTCCATCCTTTCCTCCTGCTTTCTCCCTGTAACTATCCCTAGTCTATGAGTGGTCCATAAACTCTCTGGTTTTCCTCAGTTAGAATCTGCTCTTCCTCAGGTGGTTCTCTCAGGTTAAACCTGTTCCTTTGTGAAGTCATGTGTTTCCTTGTTCTTCCTCTCTCTGAGCCTTTCAAAGCTGTCACTCAGTCACAGTATAATCTGTTGATGGTTTTTCTCTCATACTTCCTTCCTGGCTCCAAGAGGATTAGAATTCTGGTGACATGATGATTTTCCTTGGTGCCTGTATTAGACAGGGTTTCTATTCCTGCACAAAAATCATGACCAAGAAGCAAGTTGGGGAGGAAAGGGTTTATTTAGCTTACTTCCACATTGGTGTTAATCACCAGAGGAAGTCAGGACTGGAACTCAAGCAGGTCAGGAAGCAGAAGCTGATGCAGAGGCCATGGAGGGATGTTCCTTGCTGGCTTGCTTCTCCTGGCTTGTTCAGCCTGCTCACTTATAGAACCCAAGACTTCCAGCCCAGGGATGGCACCACCCACAAGGGGCCCTACCCCCTTGATCACTAATAGAGAAAATGCCCCACAGCTGGACCTCATGCAGACACTTTCCCAACTGAAGCTCCCTTCTCTGTGATAACTCTAGCCTGTGTCAAGTTGACACACAAAACCAGCCAGTACAGTGTCTCTATGTTCTAGAAAGTTACCCCTAAGTCAAAATGCTGTAGATAGCCTCACGGGAGGGAATGCAGGTCCTTGAAGAGACATACCTGTCTCTCTTATTTTTGGTTATCAAAATTATTGATAGTAATTGAAATAGCAGACCCCAAGAAACTGGAATTTTCCCCAGAAATCTCATGCTGGGAAAAGAGAAAAGCTAAAGCCAAACACGTGGTTTCTCTCCTCATGCCAGGCAGAGGAAGAACTTGCCGTCCAAGTTCCAGGAATTTTGTGCTGGGAAAAGAAAGAAAAAGGTTAAATAAAACCTGGTACTGGCCAGACAGAGGAGGACCTTGTCCTATAGAAAGTAATTTCACACAGTGCTAAAGGCCTCTCAGACCACTTGCTAGGGAGATTAGGGCTCAGATAATAACAGACAAGACCCCTTGACTGGGGAGCTGCATAGATATTCACAACCAAACCCTCTCTGTAAACTTTAACCTCACTTTAGGATCCTGAAGGTAGATGGTGAGGGGCTTCCTCTTCCTGAAGTGGTCACACCAAATAATTACTCTTTTTTATGACCCCAAGTTCAAGAACAATACAAATGAAGAAATAAAATTGTTCTTTAAAAATTTTTTATTTTGGGCTGCAGAGACAGGTCAGAGGTTAAGAGCACTGGCTGCTCTTCCAGAAGACCCTGGTTCAGTTCCCAGCACCCACATGGCAGCTCACAACTGTCTGTAACTCCATTTCCAGGAGCTCAGACACCCTCACACAGACATACATGCAAGCAAAACACCAATGCACATAAAAAAACAAAAATGGAATCACTCTCCCAAAAAATCGATTTATTTTTATTTTATATGTGTGACCATTTTGGCCAAATGTGTATACGTATGCGTATACACCATTTGTGTGTCTACTGCCCCCAGAAGCCAGAATAGGTGCTAGATCCCCGGACCTGTGTGGGTTAAAATGGTGGCTGGCATCCAGCCCAGGGCTCAGGCCACACAGGAAGTTTTGATGCTGGTTCCCCATGCTGTCGTCAGGCTGTGAGAAGCTGCAGGACCCCCGCTCCTGGGGTGGGGAAGCACAGTCTGGAGTCCCGTGGGACTGCACGAAGCTGGCTCATGGGTTCCCGGGGCCACACGGAGGCCAGGGACAGCAGGTTCTAGCTCTTGGGCACTGCAGACACTGCTGGACGCTGTAGAAGAGCTGAGAACAGCCGGGTGGTGGTGGCGGTGGCTGCTGCGGGCGGCGCATGCCTTTAATCCCAGCACTTGGGAGGCAGAGGCAGGCGGATTTCTGAGTTCAAGGCCAGCCTGGTCTACAGAGGGAGTTCCAGGACAGCCAGGGCTACACAGAGAAACCCTGTCTCGAAAAACAAAAAAAAAACAAAAAACAAAAACAAAAAAGAGCTGAGAACAGAGTGTGACCCTGCGGGCATGCTCTAGCCAGGCTGAAGGGAAAAGAGAAGGAGGAGAGAGCTCCAGCTGATTCCTGCCGGGAGGAAAGAGTCCTTGGCTGTTTGCTCTGGCAGGCAGTTTGGCTTAGTGAGAAGGCAGAAAGGTCTCCTGCTCTTAAGAGGAAGACCTGCTCCATTGTTCCCTATGGTGGGTTGCAATTAGGAGAGGCAATCCATGGTTTTAAAGCATTTATTGTCATGGTGGAGAGTGGTGATGAGTGAAACCATGCCCCACTTTCTCAGGGCGGGCCTGAAGTTAAATACTTTTTGCAGGGAGGAGTGTCTGGGAAGGGGAGCTTAACTGGCTAAGCCCTTCAGACCTTTAGGCACCTCATTAAAATGGAGATCTGTCTTGAGGCTACTTGACCTGTGGTCACATCCTCTACCTGTGGAGGGGCTTGCGACATTGCCCTATGTGGCTGATGACCACAAAATTATGGAGAGCTGAGGCCTTGTGTCAGGAGTCTGGTGACTAGGAGCATGGCGAACTCCTTCAGTCCCTTGCAGAGTTATCTGCTGGGAGTCCAGGGTGTAAACCTAGCTCAATCAGAAAACAGGCTGCCTTCCACGATTCCACAGGCCTGGAGTTGCAGGTGGTTTTGAACTTCCACCTAGGTGCAGTGAACCTGCCTGTCAGGTTGAAAGCAAATGCTTTCGAAGTAATAAAGTGAAAAACAAAGTTTTACAGTAGCAAGCAGCAGTTTCAGACACTGAGAAGTTGTGTTCCAGAGATAACCAAGGACATTTTGTAAAAACAAAGTTCTGGTGGTCAGAATGTTGAGACAGAATGACCAGGCCATTATGACCAAGCTAAGTAAGGCCAAAACAAAAATAAATGGTGGTCGAAATGATGTGAAGGTCTACAAAAACAAGATTAGCAATTCTTGAAAGAACCCCCCCAACCCCTCCCTGTGGTGAATTTCTAAAAAGACCACAAACTGTCACCCTGACCTTGTGGCCAACAATCCCCCTACCATCTAGTTACTCAGCCCCTTCCCAGAGACTTTTCAAGGCCAGGTACAGAGCTGGATAGGGAAGTTGGCTGACTAAGCCAAGAACAGCCCCCTGAGCAAGCCAACCAATGCCTGATAAGATCCTTTGTTCTATGTTCCACCAACCAGAGTAAGCTAACTAGCCCTGTTGCAGAAATTTGCCCTCTGTAAAGTATAAAAGATGTGTGCTTTCTGAATTTGGGGTTGACCCCCCCCCCTTGGAGGATGGGCAACCCCACGTATGTGGACCAATAAACCTCATGTTATTGCAACGATCTATTGTCAATCTGTGTTCTCTGGGTTGAGCCAAGCTTACTACACTTTTAGCTATAGGCATCTCTACACAAACTGTTTTGTTTTTGCTTTTTTTTCTTTTTGGTTTTTTCGAGACAGGGTTTCTCTGTATAGCCCTAGGCTTATACCCTGTCCTGGACTTACTCTGTAGCCCAGGCTGGCCCCGAACTCAGAAATCCACCTGCCTCTGCCTCCCAAGTGTTGGGATTAAAGGCGTGCGCCACCACGCCCGGCCACAAACTGTTTCTCACATCAACTTCCTTCCTCTGAATTTAGTTCTATCCCCTTGGAATCAGCCCACGAAGTCTGCAGTCTCTACCACAAAACAGCCAGTTAAATATCTGCAGATATTTAACACCTTGTACCACGTCTCCAACCCCAGACAGTCATTAACTGATCACCTGTGGTAATAGAGGTAGTGTCTGGACTCTTCCTCTTGCAACAAGCTTACTGCAGTGGCAGCTTCTCCTCCTCCCTTTCCTCCTCTTCCTCCTCCTCCCTTGAATTAATGGGAAGGAAGCATGTGTATATCACTGCACATTGGTGGATAGAAATCATGGAGATGGATCATTGGTTCTCTTCTTACATCTTTGTGGGCTCTAGTGCCTGAGCTCAGATGTTAGGTTTTTTGTTTGTTTGTTTGTTTTGTTTTGTTTTTCGAGACAGGGTTTCTCTGTATAACTCTGGCTGTCCTGGAACTCACTCTATAGACCAGGCTGGCCTCGAACTCAGAAATCTGCCTGCCTCTGCCTCCCAAGTGCTGGGATTAAAAGCATATGCCACCACTGCCCAGCTAGAGGTTAGACTTTTAAGGCAAGCACTTGATCACTTGTTGGCCCCGGAGCAGCCTCATTCTTTTTTCTGTTGTTTTTTTGAGGCAGAATTTCTCTCTGTAGCCTTGGCTGTCCTGGAACTCATTCTGTAGACAAGGCTGGCCTCAGACTTAGAGATCCACCTGCCTTTACCTCCCACGTGCTGGGATCAAAGATGTACACCATTACTATTTGGCCCAAAATAGGCTCTTAAACCCACATCTAACTCCTGGTGGAGAAGATGAGATGAGGTCCCTGCCAAAGCTATGCCCTTCCTAAAGTGTCCATCCAGACAGCTACCATTACCCAAACTACCTTCTGTATCATCTGTCTAACAACAATACCTGAGTTTGGATCCTCATCACTTGAGTTGGTAAGACAAGTGGAACACCTGTAACCCCAACTCTTGAACAAGGCAGAGAGAAGGGGATCTCAGGGCTAGCCAATATAGCTGAAATGATGAGTTCCAGGTTCAGTGAGAGACCTTGTTTTAGACAAATAAGAGCAAAAGCAATAGAAAAAGACATTGGACATCAACCTCTGCCCTCCACATGTATACACGTGTGCACACCACACACACACACACACACACACAGATAGGGACCCAGATATCTGAGGTAGAGAAACTTGCCCAAGTCTCACAGCCTCAGCTCTTAGTTATGTGTCTAGTCTGCTGTGCTTAATGACATGCATCACAGGTGTCACAGTGACCTGGCCTGCCTTTGAGGCGTCATTCAGGGAATATAGGGAATGTTCAACAGGATAAACAATAGGCGGTATGCTCTGAGGTTTCCTTGTTTGGATTGAGAGCAGACATGCAGCTATTCATCAATTAACACATCTGTGGAAATAAAATATCTTCATCAGACAAGGTGGCACATGCCTGTAATCCCAGGATCCAGGAGGCAGAGGCAGACAGATCTCTGAAAGATCTTGTCTTAAGAAAGGTGGGGGTGGCAGTGAGGGGGAGGAATTAGGAGGAGAGAGGGAGGGGAAACTTTGGTCAGAATGTAATATATGAGGGAATAAATAAAAAATAAAGCAAAGGAATAAGGATAAAGGTAATAGATGGAGTCAGTAGTGTCACCCTCTGATCTGCATAAGAGCATGCAACACACACACACATACACACACACACACACACACACACACATGATTCCAAGTAGGTTTCTGCCCAGAAGTCTAGGGGTGCAATCCTGTGACGGCTGTTTATAATTGTATGGTTACAGTCTTCCACCTATGGGACACTGATTTCCTCTATCAAAATGAGTGATATCCTAGTTAATCTTCATTCAACATTCAACAGTTCTAAGAGAAAATGAGAAAGCAGAGTGCAGATGGAAAATGCTTCTCTCGGGCCAAATTGGAAGCTGGAATTACCCCGAAAGGCAGATGCAAGGGAGTTCTCATAGCAGGGCACCTCCAGCCCTTTAGAGATGGGGTCAGTGGGTTTCTAAAGAAAGAAGCAGCAGATGCTAGGATGATTCATCCAACGCGTTTACTAAAGTACTTACCTACCAAGAAGGGCTGTGGCACCCTCAAGATGGACGGTAAGGGAAAGAGGTTCCTCCTAAACACGTCTGTGTCACAGGCAGTTTGTATGAGGGTCGGAAGCGTGCAGTCTGGTGTTGCTTCTCTTTATCGTTTTAACAACCTAAATACCTTTGTTAATGCCCAGAACTCTTGACTGGGTTCAGAAAAAGAAAAAATTGGCATCTAACAAAGACAGACTATCAAAGGCACTCTGAATTTCTTGGTCAAGAGAAGAAAAAAAGTGAGGATGACTGGAGCATCTGGCAGAGCCTCTGCCCCTCCCTGCAGAACACTTCACTGCAATATTTACTAGAAGTGAGTGGGGCCGTTGGGAGGAAGGGAAGTGGGGAAGCAATTAGAGTTCACAGAGGAAAGGACAGGGTGACATCCCGGGATTACATAAATTTACAGGGGCTGCCAAATTGGTAAAAACAAAACAAAACAAAACAAAAACAAAAACATGCTTTAGAAACACCTTGCTGTAGTCAGGCATAGTGAGGCACGATTTTAGTTGCAGAAGATGGAGGCAGATGAATTTCTGTGAATTCTAGGCTATCTTGGTCTACATAGTGAGTGCCAGAATATTCAAGGCTATATAGTGAAACCTTCTATTTTTATTTATTTATTTGTTTGGTTGGTTGGTTGGTTGGTTGGTTTTTTAGGACAGGGTTTCTCTGATAGCCCTGGCTGTCCTGGAACTCACTCTGTAGATCAGGCTGGCCTTGAACTCAGAAATCCGCCTGCCTCTGCCCCCTCAAGTGCTGGGATTAAAGGTGTGCGCCACCACTGCCCGGCTTAGTGAAACCTTCTAAAACATATATGATGACGACGACAATGGTAATGAAGATGACGATGATGACAACGATGATAAACCTTGTTTCCCTATTTTAGGAATACTGTGCAATGTGATTTGGCCAATGTATCTCTATCAAATAGCACATTTTGGCCAGGCAGTAGTGGTGCACGCCTTTAATCCCAGCACTTGGGAGGTAGAGACAGGCTGATTTCTGAGTTCGAGGCCAGCCTGGTCTACAGAGTGAGTTCCAGGACAGCCAGTGCTACACAGAGAAACCCTGTCTTGGAAAAAAAAAAAAAAAGCAAATAGTACATTTTACTTTCTTTTGTTTTTGAAACAAGGTTTCTATTTAATCCTAGCTGTCCTGGAACTCAGTTTGTAGGCCAGGCTGGCCCTGAACTAAAGCTGGCCTGCCTCTGCCTCCTAAATGGTGGAATTAAAGGCATGCCTCACTAGTCTAGCTAGCTTTTTAAAGAAAATTATTGAACAAGCTGGGCATGGTGGCTCGAACCTATATTCATAGCATTTGGCAAGACAGAAATAGGAGGAAAATAGTGAGTTTCAAACTAAGCTAGGCTGGGTTACTAGATTGAGAAATCATGGGGAGAAAGGAGAGGAAGAGAGTGGGAGAAGAATGAATTAATAAAGAATGGAAGAAGATGGGGACAAGGGAGAACTGTTTTTCATATTAACTCTCAACCTTGAGCGTTATTCTCCCTCTGGAATCTATAGATAAGTTCACCATTTTCCCACAAATGTCCAATTACACTCAAAGAAAATCAAGGGTTTGGATTTAAATGGTGGGAAATTGCTAGCAACTAAGACTAGGGGAAAATGGAGCTGAATTGATGGGACTGAGCATCAGAATAATGATCTAAGGCACTGGTGTGATTCACCCTTTTCCTGTACGCACCAGACAAGCCCGGGGCGCATAGGTCATCCTCCTGGCACAGAGTGCCCTAATGCCACTCAGAATTCTTCCTGTTTTCGTCCCTCCCTGAAAAACCCTTCATTGCAATATTTACTAGAACTAAGTAGAGCTGTTAGGAAGAAGGGAAGAGGAGAAGCAATTAGAGTTCACAGAGGAAAGGACAGGGTGACATCCCGGGATTACATAAACTTACAGGGGCTGCCAAATTGGTCAAACAAGCCGGTGGAACCTGGAAGCCAGAGAAAACCCGCTGTAAAGGAAACAAACTGAAGACTTTCTCCGAGCCTGTCTGGACTGCTCAAACTCTCAGAATCTACAGACCATGGTGAGTGAGACTGTCTTGGGGTGGAACTGGAGCCAACCTGAGGAATCTCAGGGACTGGCACGAGTCTCCCTGACCCCTTCTTTCTCCTCAGGAGTGTGTGTTTGGTCTGTTGCTGTTGCTTCTGACGTTGGTGCATGCCTCTCCCGCCACACCAGAGCCCTGCGAGCTAGACGAGGAAGGTGTCCGCTGCTCCTGCAACTTCTCAGATCCGCAGCCGGATTGGTCCAGCGCTTTCCAGTGTACCGCGGCGACAGAGGTGGAGTTCTACGGCGGCGGTCGCAGCCTGGAGCACTTTCTAAAGCGTGTGGACACGGAAGCAGATCTGGGGCAGTTCACTGATATTATCCAGTCTCTGCCCTTGATGCGGCTTACCGTGCGGGCGGCGCGGGTTCCTACTCGGATACTCTTCGGAGCCCTGCGTGTGCTCGGGCATTCCGGCCTTCAGGAACTGACTCTTGAAAACCTCGAGGTAACCGGCACTGCGCCGCCACCGCTTCTGGAAGCCGTTGGACCTGATCTCAACACCTTGAACCTCCGCAACGTGTCGTGGGCAACAAGGGATGCCTGGCTCGCAGAACTGCAGCAGTGGCTAAAGCCTGGACTCAAGGTACTGAGTATTGCCCAAGCACACTCACTCAATTTTTCCTGCGAACAGGTCCGAGTCTTCCCTGCCCTTGCCACCTTAGACCTGTCTGACAACCCTGAATTGGGCGAGAGAGGACTGATTTCGGCCCTCTGTCCCCACAAGTTCCCGACCCTCCAAGTTTTAGCGCTGCGCAACGCGGGAATGGAGACGCCCAGCGGCGTGTGCTCTGCGCTGGCCGCAGCAGGGGTGCCGCTACAAGGACTGGACCTTAGTCACAATTCACTGCGGGAGACCGCGGGCGCTCCGAGTTGTGACTGGCCTAGTCAGCTAAACTCGCTCAATCTGTCTTTCACTGGGCTGGAGCAGGTACCTAAAGGGCTGCCAGCCAAGCTCAGCGTGCTTGATCTCAGTTACAACAGACTGGATAGGAAACCTAGGCCAGATGAGCTGCCCAAAGTGGGGAACCTGTCACTTAAAGGAAATCCCTTTTTGGACTCTCAATCCCACTCGGAGAACACAGTCACAGACACAGCTCCTTCATCCCTAGCAGTGGGCTTATCAGGAACTCTGGCTTTGCTCCTGGGAGATCGCCTCTTTGTTTAAGGAACATTTAATTTACATCCTCCTGGTTTCTGAGGGTCCTCGTCAACGAATCCTCTGCTTTACATTTATTAAAATCTTAATCCACGAGGTAAGGAAAGAAAGACAATCAAAGATGGCTCACTGGATAAAAGCCACCCCCGATTTTGATAATTAGGATCATACTGAGGGGAA
Organism: Montemys delectorum; assembly: GCA_019843815.1. Lineage (NCBI taxonomy): Eukaryota > Metazoa > Chordata > Mammalia > Rodentia > Muridae > Montemys > Montemys delectorum. The sequence goes on from JADRCD010208795.1 coordinate 21,395, forward strand.
AAACTCACTCCTGAAAGTTGTCCATCTGTGCTCACGAATAAATATTTTTAAAATAACAACGTGTTTGTTGGCTTTGTTTGTTTGGGTTTTGTTGTCGTTGTTTTGGTTCGTTTTTGAGACAGAGTCTAGCTATGTATCCTTGGCTGGCCTCAAACTCACCAAGATCTGCCTGTCTCCACCTCTCAAATGCTCTGGTTAGAGGGATGTGCCTTCATGCCCAGTTTAAATAATCCTGAACCAGGAGTCCAGGCCACTCACTCCACAGATCTTTACTGAGCATCTGCTGTACATCAGGCTCAGTGCTAGATGAGGAATTCATTCGTCAACGTTCTTGATCTCCCTAGCAATCCTAACTCTCCTCGAGCTGAGTGTATAGTGAGGGCTTTCAGAGCAGATTACTGGGCACTGAAGGATAGCTAAGTGGAAATGGAGATTTGAATGAGAATGGCTCATATATGGCTAAATATTAAATCCCCAGTTAGTGAAACTGGAAAAAAAAGAATTAGGAGGAGTGGCCTTGTTAAAGGAGGTTGAGGGGGCGGGGCTTTGAGATTTCAAAAGCTCTCTCCATTCACAATTAGCCCTCTGCTTTGTGCTTTGCGATCAAGATACGATCTAACCCTTACCATGCCAGCTGTCATATTTCCTACCATGATGGTCATGGATTCTAACTGATCCTCTAAACCAGTGTTTCTCAACCTTCCTAACGCTGAGACCTTTTAATGCAGTTCCTCATGTCATGGTGACCCCCAACTATAAAATGATTTTTGTTGTGACTTCATAACTGTAATTTTGGCTACTGTTATGAATCACGGTATATAAATATCTGTGTTTTCTGATGGTCTTAAGTGATCCCTGTGAGAGGGTCATTCAACCCCCAACTTTCAAGAGCCAAAGGTAATAAAACCTCCAGCCATTTTCTTATACTCTTCCTTTCTCTTCCATGCCCCCCGGGAGTGGTGGTGAGGACACAGAGACGTCTCCTGTCCTACATGAACTTTGAGTTTTGTAATTCCAGGTGTCCTTGTCTCTTATATAAAACTTCTGTGACTTTCACCTTGTCAAACCCTCACCCAACAATGGGGGATCTGTGTAGGATTCAAATGTTGAGTTCTGTGCCCCTTCCCCAAATCTGGTTACAATCCTTGTTCTGAAAACCTGTCCCAATGTTGTCTAAACATTGTTCCCCAGTTATTCTCCAAGTGGTCAGTAAAGAAGCTGATCAGCCAATGACTGAGCAGAGGAGCGAAAAGGGCTGGACTTCCTCCAAGCTGGGGGGGGGGGGGGGGGGGGGCCAGGACAAAACTAAAGTGCAAATATTTCAGGGATTTGGGCTGGAAGGTAGCCAGGTTCGTTTACAGGATTAAAATAGATTAACTAGCTGGGTTAAGAGAAATCTGCAACACTTGTAAATACGCACTGACAGATTTGGGCTTTGGGAACTGGTGAGGCAATCTGACTTGGACTTGTTCTGGTTATAAATGTGAGGATGGCCTTTCCAAACTGACTTGCACATTTGCAAGCAGGATAACAGCTTAGGAATAGTTAGTATCAGAAAATTGGTCACCTCAAGACAGTTTCTTACATTTGATCACACTTCACCATCATACAAAGATGAACTATAAACACACTACATTTCATATAACCCCAATCTGGTTAGCCTGGCAGACATAAAAGATAGTTGTAATTCAAGGGAAGGGAAGAATCAACTCTATCTTGGAGGGAATTGCAGAAAATGAAATATCCTTGTTTTTGTTGGTTTTTTTTTTTCTGGGTTTTTGTTGTTGTTGTTTTTCCGAGACAGGGTTTTTCTCTGTGTAGCCCTGGCTGTCCTGGAACTCACTCTGTAGACCAGGCTGGCCTCGAACTCAGAAATCCACCTGCCTCTGCCTCCCAAGTGTTAGGATTAAAGACGTGTGCCACCACTGCCCAGCCGAAACATCCTTGTTTTTAAAACAAAATCTCAAACATCAGTTTTGCCAAATGACGACTCAGGAGCCAGATGCTGTGGTGGAAGCCTGCTAGCTCAGAAAGGCAGAGAAAGCTCCCAGCTGACCTCCCAGGAGGAAAAAGCTCTTTCTCCCTCCCCACACTGTCTTAAATACCTTCAACTCAAAGCCTCTCCTTTCTCTTTCCCTGTCAACTGTTTGCTTGCTCCACCTCTTGACCTACTATTGAGTTTATTTAGCTCTAGTTTACAGAAAGCTCTTGGGTTAAAAGTGCTAGGACTGAGCCACACTTCAACAAGAAACAGATTTTTTTTCCAGTTCACAATTGCAGGGTTCACAATGTGATCAAATATCCTGCAACTCATGCCAGGCATAAAATGGCCACCATATCAAGGCCGTTTCAGAACCTAAGAGTAGACAAGCAAAACTGAGTTTCATGTGGTTAAAAAGAGCTAAAGACCACTGGCATGGAAGCTGAATATATTTATACATTTAGGTACTCATTCCATGGTGCACTGCACTAAACCCTGGGAAATTAGCAGGGATAAAACAGAAGTTCCTTCTCTTATGGAGTTTAAATTCTAGTTGGATATGGATGCTATGAATTAAATAGTTGTGTCTTTTTTTTCCCCCGAGACAGGGCTTCTCTGTATAGCCCTGGCTGTCCTGGAGCTCACTTTGTAGACCAGGCTGGCCTCGAACTCAGAAATCCACCTGCCTCTGCCTCCCAAGTGCTAGGATTAAAGGCATGCGCCACCACCACCCGGCAAATAGTTGTGTCTTGTTGGGATATGTTTCATAGCTTATTTGGTAGAGTGCTTGTCTAGCATACACAGAGCCCCGAGTTCAATAACAAGTGCTACATAAACCCTAGAATCCCAACATTCAAGGACAGAGGCAAGAGGATAAAAAGTTCAAGGTCATCTCTGGTTACATAGTGAACCTGAAGCTAGCCTAAAATACAAGACATCATTTTTTTTTAAAAGAACCCACTGAGATTCATATATTCAAAGCTGGGCCAGGCGGTGGTGGCGCACGCCTTTAGTCCTAGCACTTGGGAGGCAGAGGCAGGCAGATTTCTGAGTTCAAGGCCAGCCTGGTCTACAGAGTGAGTTCCAGGACAGCCAGGGCTATACAGAGAAACCCTGTCTCAGAAAAGGAAAGAAAGAGGAAAAAGAGGAAACCATCCAAAAGTGGGAGGAGTGTCCAAAGGAGAGAAAGATATTAAATTTCCTTTGTCAAGGCAGAAACTGTACATAGCTGATGTCATCTCTGTTAAAACTGGTTCATTTCAGTGATATCATAAGTCAAGCTCACACTGTGCTTGCCCAACCAGGGAGATGGCTATGCGTTGCTCATGCCTACCCAGTTAGGGGTGCTCGAAACCCCCTCTGATCCTCTTCAACTACGATCTACCAATCTCACACTCAGCCAGTGTTACGTCCCTCTGAACTCGAAGTTGACTCAATTGCTGAGATTTTCACTACGTTTTCTTTGTTCTTACATTTACAGGTTTAGCTTGTAGTTTTACCATGTAGTTTACCAGTTAACCCTATCCCATCTTCCAAGATGTGGCTGTAGTCTTTCTTGGTTATTTAGTGCCTCATGGATGGAAGCTTCTTATTAGGAGATCTTTACTTACAATTGAATCAGTTACAATTAGCTGTATTAAGAAGCAAGACTATGTAAAAGAACAATAGTACCTTGCATATGTCCCGCAAGGGTTTTAGAGTAGGAGTGAGGTAGAGGAGGGATAAAGACTGGCCCAGACCCTTGTCCGTCTTATCTGTTTAGCTTGACTATATTGCACAGTGACAAATCCTCTTACACACCTTTATGAGTGCTCTAAACTCTGCAGTAATAACTCTAATCTTTCTTTCAATTCTGGCATCTACTCATCTATTTTTTTTAAAAGATTTATGTCTACGAGTGATCTATTTGCATGCATGCCTGCATGACAGAAGAGAGCATCAGACCCCATTACAGAAGGGTGGTGAGCCACCCTGTGGTTGCTGGGAACTAGAACTCAGAACCTCTGGAAGAGCAGCCAGTTCTCTTAACCACTGAGCCATCTCTCCCACTTGCCAGCATCTATTCTTACTGTAACATATGTGAGCCATCTGCAGTTTTCTCCATGAGGTTTCCCCTCTCTATCTACCGACAACTAGCACCTGCATCAGTGGGAAATAAAGTAGTCAAGCAGCTGTGATAAGCAACAAAGCTCAATGAGATCAGGAGTCTCCCTTAGTCAGCCCCCGAAGCTGTGCCTATAGGAATCCAGCAAGCGTTCACCCTTCACTGGAAGATTGATGGAATGAGAAAAAAAACGGGCTTAGGGATGGGTATTGCTATCATGAAGACACAGGAAACGATACTAGATATCACGTACGATGAAGAACAAGGCTTTGCTAGCCGATGCCGGCAGTTAGAGAGACCACTCCCAGTGTCCAAGCATGTGATATCTGGACAGCACCCAGCAGCCTAGAAAGAAAATCTAAGATTGAAATGAGAAGTACAAGGGATCCCAGAGAAGACCCCAGGATTGAGAAATTTGGACTGATAGAGCAAGGCTGAGTAATCCACCCTCACAGCGACGGAAGGAAGTGAAGAAAGGAAGTGAAGAAAGGATTAGGAGAAGTGGGTGTTCCACATGGCACATCTGAAGTGGAATGGCTTTTCTTCTTCTGAAGGGTGAAATGTGATTATATTTCCTGAGCCAAGACCTGTTTCCTTCTAATTTCTTCTGCTGCTTTCTGTCATCTGGAGCTAACATACCCTAGGTCTTTTTCTCAGCTTCCAGAAGAGAAAACAAATTCACTTTTTGTTCTTTCTGATCCATTCTATTCCTCCCAGCCTATAACTTCTAGCCACTTTTTCTAATGCTTATTCCCCCAGATTTTTTTTTTTTTCATTCAAGACAGAGTTTCTCTGTATAGCCCTGGCTGTCCTGGAACTCACTCTGTAGACCAGGCTGGCCTCAAACTCAGAAATCCACCTGCCTTTGCCCCCCAAGTGCTGGGATTAAAGGCATGCGCCACCACTGTCAGGCTCCCCCAGATCTTTTAAAGATATTTTTAAGCCACTTAAAATCATATTACATAAAGATCACTTGGACCCTGATTTGAATCATTGTGGCAAAACTTTTTGAGGCTATGTTATGTAATTAGGCTGCCCTCAAACAGGAAATCTTGCTTCTACATCCTGGGTGCTAGGTATGTGTCACCACTCCCAGCAAGACATTTCTTAAGTCGCTAGTTTTCTTTTTTCTTTTTCTTTTTTCTCCTCTCCCTCCTTCTCCTTTCTTATTTGTTTGTTTGATGTGTTCGAGACAGGGTCTCTCTGCATCACCTTGGCTATCCTCAAACTCACTCTGTGGACAGGCTGGCCTCAAACTCAGAGATCCTGAGTGCTAGGACTAAAGTGGTGAGCCACTACACTTGGCTTAACTTCTTCAAACCAATGTTATACCCCATATCGAAGGAACACAATTTTTTCTATGATTATTTGAATAGATTCAAAAGAAACTTGGCAAAAATTCAACCCCTTTCATGAAAAACATTCAACAAGAGAAAAATCTAGAAAGTTTCCTCTTGTGGTCATGAAGCACACAGAAAAATGTGAGCTGAGACCACATATGATGATGAAAGGTTGGATATCTTTGCCCTAAGATCAGCAACAATACAAGAACGGATGTTTTCAAAGCCTCTAGTCAACAGCTTACTAGAGGTTCTGGTCATGATAGTTCATCATGGAAAGGTGACTTTATTTCAAAATACAAAGCAGGCTGGGACATTAATTCAGGTTCTTTAATGCTTCTAGCTCACCTACCAGAGGTAGGGGAGAAAGATGGTTAAGGGGACAAGGAAGATGTGGACCTGTTTAGAAGTAGTTCTTTAGGGTGATTCCGATCTTTGTTGTCAGGATATCAGCAGTCCGGTTCAAAACATCAAACACGAATCAATAGTGGCAATCCAGTCCAATCAGCAAACACCAAACACGAATCAGTAGCAGCCGTTGGATCCAGAAGCAACTGAGAGATTCCACCAAACTGACATGAGTCCATGGAAGAGGGAAGAAGCAGCCAGAATACAACTAGAAGTTCTTTGGGACATTTCCCTCTCCGAGGTTATGACAAGCTCAGCGAGGCATCGTAAGGTGTCATCAGCAAAGACCAGTGAAGCCTTCGCTGTCTATTGGGTTCTATACTCTTTCCAAACACCACGCATCCTCTCAACAAAACATCATCTCACCCAGTTGAGATGGCTGAGTTAAGAGCACATGGCTGCTCTTCCAGAGGACCCGGGTTCAATCCCCAATTCTTATAAGGCATCTGTAGTGGCTATTCCTGGTTGTCAACTTGACTACATCTGAAATGAATTACAATCCAGAATTAGAAGGCTCACCTGTGGCCCTAATCCAGAGGCTGAGAGATACAAGTTTCTGACCTGAATCTTGGCATAGAGACCTTGAAGAATAGTAGATACGAATCCCATAGGATTAACATAGAAAGCTCTATGAGTTCAAGGTCATCTGGGGTTAAAGGTGTGGTGGCACACACCTTTAACCTGGGCCACACTTTTTGCTGGAGACCTATATAAGGACATTGGAAGAAAAAAGGCTCTCTCTGCTTCGCCTGCTTGCCTTGTGGGACTGAGCAATTGCTAGATCCTTGGACTTCCATTCACAGCTGCTGCCGCGACTGTTGTTGGGAGTTGATTGTTGGGAGTTGGACTACAAACTGTAAGTCATCAATAAATCCCTTTACTACATAGAGACTAAGTTCTGTGACTCTAGAGAACCCCTAACTAAGACAGCATCTCATAACTGTTAACTCCAGTCCCAGGGCACTTGACACCTTCTCACCAATGGACATAAAAGAATAAAATTAAAAAGAAACAAAACATCTTTCCACATGTCTGCTTCTGCAAAATATCCTCTCATAAGACTGCTTCCAGAAAAACATCACACGACACAAACTGAGTCTCCAGAAACCAGAAATCGCCCGGCAGTGGTGGTGGCACGCCTTTAATCCCAGCACTTGGGAGGCAAGAGGTAGGCGGATTTCTGAGTTCAAGGCCAGCCTGGTCTACAGAGTGAGTTCCAGGACAGCCAGGGCTACACAGAGAAACCCTGTTCTCGAAAAACCAAAAAATAAAAAAAATAAAATAAAATAAAAGAAAGAAAGAAAGAAAAAGAAAAAGAAACCAGAAATCAATACTTCATTGCTCAGTGAGTAAAGTGTTTCCTGAACAAGCACAAGGACCTGAGTTCAGATCCCCAGCTCCCACATAAAAACTGGGCTTGGCAGCAGACGGCTGTAACCTCAGCACTGGTGGTGGGTAGCAGAGGCAAATAGGTTTGAGGGTTTACTGGTCACTAATTCCAGCTGAAACAGTAAGCTCCAGGTTTGTTGAGAGAGCATGTCTTCAAAACTAATGTAAAAAATTGGAGCTGGGGGCTGGAGAGATGGCTCAGTGGGTAAGAACACCGACTGCTCTTCCAGAGGTTCTGAGTTCAATTCCCAGCAACCACATGGTGGCTCACAACCATCTGTAATGGGATCTGCTGTATCTGAAGACATCTACAGTGTACTCACATACATAAAATAAATTAATAATACAGCTCAGCAGTTAAGCACTTACTGCTCTTGCAGAGGACCAAGGTTGACTTCCCAGCACCCTCCTGGCTTCTCACAATTATCTGTAACTCCAATTTCAAGGGATCCAAAACCTTCTCTGGCCTCCTTGGACACTAGGCACACATGTGGTGCACATACATGTATACAGGCAAATATTTCATACATGTGAAATAAAATTAAATAGCCATGACTTTAATCTCAGCAGTTAGGAGGCAGAGCCAGCCTGGTGTACAGATGAGTTCCAGAGCAACCAGAGCTACACAGAGAAACTCTCTTTAAAAAACCCAAAATGATAAGAATAATAATAACAGTAATATAAATAAATATATTTAAAAGATGAAAAATGGTAGAGGAATATCCCTAATGTTGACCTGTAGCTTCCCACAGGGTTGACAGCCCACCCACGCATGCACACAAACACACGCACATACACACAAAAAACATACACATATGTTTGTGTCTTTCCACATTGTCAGGATTTATTGAATAACAATAACTTCACAAGCTGGATCCAGTTTCACTGGATTTGTCAAGTAGCTCTGATTTTCTTTGAGGTAGACACAGGTTCTTTGTGTTTGTTTGTTTGTTTGTTTGTTTGTTTGTTTTAAGACAGGAACTCACTTTGTAACTCTGGCCTGTTCTCCTTCACCGCGCTGTCTTAAATACCTCTCAACTCAACGTCCCTCCTTCTTGTTCACTTATGTTCACTCCCTGCTCCTCCTCTTGACCCAGGGTTGCCTTTATTTAGCCGTTGGGTTAAAGGCTTCCTTCTGGGATGACTGTGGAGTAGGAAGATCAGCTGAGTGCTCTCTCTGCCTCTCTGAGCCGCCATGCTTTCACCACAGTATCTGGCTCCTGAGTCTTCATTGCTAAAAATGAAATGGCTGTGACTTTGTTTTCGAAAACAAGGCTCAGAAGGGAGATGAGCTGCAAAAGTCAGGTGCAGGGTCAACGGAAGCCATTGAGCCAGAGGCAGGTACCCGGAACCCTGAGTAGGAGCATCAAGAGAATGGAGAAAGGACATGGCAGCCCCAGGCCAGCAGAGGTATAAATGCTTGTTGTTTCCTCACCTACACAAAACTAAAGGCAAACTGCCATAGGGGAGAAAGCTCCTGTGCTAATAGCTTTTTTGTATGAAAAGGAAGTGTGGCGTTTGAACAAAACAGTACTGCTGAAGCTGGGACGGAGGAGAAGGGAGGAGAGGGAAGCAGGGGGTAAATGCAGAATGGGAGTAGAACACAGAGAGAGGAATGTGGAGAAGCTTGTGGGTAGTAAAGTTGGGTTGAGTGAGGTAGGCTAACTGAGGGACTGCCCCAGCAAACAGGCCAACAGCTTCCTGCTATACAGATGTCTCTTTGTCTCTATTATTAAACCACAAACAGGGCCCTTGAGAGCCACATGACAGTGTTGAGTAAGTTCTCAGGCTTCGTTTTCCAATTTGTTTTGTCGTTTGCTTTTCAAGACAGTGTTTCTCTGTGTAGCTCTGGCTGTCCCGGAACTCTCTTTGTAGATCAGCCTGGCCTCAAACTCACATAGATCTGCCTGCCTCTGCTTCTTGAGTACTGGAACTAAAAGTATGTGCCACCATTCCCCACTTTGGTTTTCCGAATAAGATTTTAACACATCCCTGGGCCCAAGTTACTTTGATACATTACAGGATGGGAACCTGTCACTTTTATGGGCAAATTACTTACCAGTCTGTGCCTCATGAGTTCTACCAGATGTTGTTGTTTATGTGCCTAGAAGGTGCAGAGTCATCTGTCTCTCTATTTGCCCACAGAATGGAGTCAAATGCTGTTTGCAGAACCTGAAAATCCACTGGTTTACGCAACAGGGAGTAACCCCGGCAGCCTGACGTCAACAGGAATTGAGCTCAGTGAAAGAACTATGGTAGAAAACTCATACTTCCCAGTTTCAGATCCTATTGTTTAAACAACAGTAATCAAGACAATGGGATAATCGTGTAAGGTAGCGGTAGATATCAATATAAAAGAAGTGAGAGCTCAGAAATAAATCAGTGTATCTACGTACAACAGTTCTGAAGTGGTGTTGATAGCATTAAAGACGAAACACTATCATCTCAATTAGATAACCTTGTAGACGGCTGAGGTCGGGGGCAGGCTGTATTCTAAAATTAATTCAGCTGGCACAGACGACATGTTCAGAAAGTGGCGGTAGAAGGATTGATCATGAGTCCTAGGCTAGCCTGAGCTACATACATAGTAAAGACTATGTCTCAAAAAAGAAAAAAAAAACAGTCTAGGGATATAGTTTAGTTGTTAGAAATCTTGTCTAACATACAGAAATTCCTAGATTTGATTTCCACTACTGTATAAACTGAGCACACACATGTCTGTAATCTTCGTACTAGAGGAATAGAGGAAGAAGGATTAGGAATCCAAGGTCATATTCAGCTGTGTAATGAGTTCAAGGCCAGTTTAGGCCACATGAGAATCTGTAAGTAAGTAAATAAAGTGTTGGGTTTTCTTAAAGATTTATTTATTATATATACACTGTAGCTGTCTTCAGGCACACCGGAAGAGGGCATCAGATCCCATTACAGATGGTTGTGAGCCACCATGTGGTTGCTGGGAATTGAACTCAAGGCCTCTGGAAGAGCAATCAGTGCTTAACCTCAGAGCCATCTCTCCGGTCCCCATAAAGTGTTTTATAACAAAAATGTGTACCAAAATGTTCATATGTGTGGTGCATAAAAGAAAAAAAGACTTTAACCCTTGGTGTCATTTCCCCAAGAGTGAGCAGTTTTGATCTCTCCTGTTCTCAGTTAACAGTAGTCTAATCTCAAAGAAGTCTAATCTGGAAGACAAAGGTCTAGTCTAAGAGATGGTGAATATAAAACAGAGGCATCCTGTCTGTATACTGAGCACAGGAAGCAGAAGGAACGAGAAACTTTTATCTTAATCAACCTTAAAGGCATCTATCTCGTGAGGGAGAAAATCATTGTTCTGGACCATCTGTCTCAGAACAGCTCGAAAAGTCATAGCAGATATCTCTTTAGACCCACATGTTTCCAACATTTTGGGGTCCTGAGGGACATCACTTCCAATGCCTGGTTGCTTCCAGAGAATGGTCTCAGACCTGGTGGTCACTGCATCTCATACATACATATTGTTCTGAGTCAGAGACATGAATGGTTTGCCAAGGAAAAGCACAGAATATGGTACAATGAGAGCTGTGTATTTACCTGCAGTTGGAGGAGTTGATGACATTGGAAGTCCAAAATATACTAAGATTGGTTGCATCATTTTTCCTAGAGGTTAAATGCACAGTATATAAGCAGAATAAATGCTTAGTCATAAGTGATCTCAAAACCCATTACTAATTTAGTTGTAGGTTGGGCAAAATCTTGATTTGTAAAAGCAAACTTTAAGAAGCATTTTTTTTTTTTCAGGAAAAAACATCCCCACACATTTTAGCATTATTCTTAATGGCAAAAACTTGGAAATTTGGTCTAATGCTGCTTGTGTTGTGTTAATTTGGTCCCCAAAACTGCAGGAGAATCCTTTGCAAGCTTTTGAGGGACCCTGCCCCCAGTTGGTTTTGACTGGTAAATAAAGTTGTCAGCGGCCAATGGTTGGGTAAGGAGACAGAGGCAGGACTCTAGGATTCCTGGGCAAGGGTCTGAGGAAGCAACAGAAAGGAACAGCTGCCATGCCAGGGAAGAGAAGAGACATTGAAAAGGAGTAACTAAAGCTTAGGACCTGTGCTGGCCAGGTAGAAGAATTATAAGTCTGAAAATCCAGCACAAGCTTGCCCACATAGGCCTGGGAATGAGCAAGCAAGCTGTTGAATATTCTGGGAACTAGCAGGCCAAGAAGAGATAGATAAGACATGTCTGGGTGGGCTCAGGCAAGAAGGGACCTGTCTGGGCAAGATGACCCAAGTGAATGATGAGGTATGGTTGGAGGCCAGCCAGATGCCCTGCTGCCTCAATACCACCCTTAGTAATTTCCCTATGCTCTGATCTGCACGTATTCTAGCTGGATTTGAATTAGCCAATTATGTATTGCTATGCTAATTCCTTTGTTCCCCTAGACCTCCTTCCAATAAAAACCCCTAACCCCTGAGCCTCGAGGTCGATCCCTCTGTCTCCTGTGTGAGATATGGGTCTACCCAGAGCTCCGATATTAAAACTACCTTGTGTGTTTACATCAAGATGGTCTCTCGTGTTTCCTTGGGTGCACGTTCTCCTGGGACTTGAGTGAGGGTCTCCCTATGGGGGTCTTTCAACATCACACCTGAGAGGTGCAGAGGGCAGAGAAAATAGACGACATGTAGGTGCTGGGGAATGCAGCCAAGGGGCTGCAGGTCTGGGTCCAGGGCAGCAAAGATGGAATAGAAATTTTAGTAATTAATAACTCAGGAATATCAGAGGGGAGTGTGTTAACCACGTGGTTAGGAAGTGGCCCAGCCATTGAGCTATTAAAGGCATATTAAAATATAAAGTCTGTGTGTGTGTGTGTGTGTGTGTGTATTTCTTTAGGGAACCCAGAACATTGGGGCAGGTAGCAAGGAGTGCTACATACAGGGTCAAATTGAGTAGCAATAACTGGGATCAACTACATGAATGCACATACAAAATGTAATATATTAATACAATGGAATATTATCCAACAATTATCCAAAGAAATGGAGTTTTGATACATGTTACAACAAAGATGAATCTTAAAGATAAATATTCTAAATGAAATAAGACACACATAAAAGAACAAACATAATGTGCCTTAGTTTATATTAAACATTTAAAAGATAAAAATTAAATGAGATAGTAAATAGTCTAAAAGTTACCAGAGTCTAGAAGCAGGGTAAATGGGAAAGTTATTGTTTGAAAAAAACAGTAATTTGGTTTGGGGGGGAAAAAAATGAAGGCAGGGTACATGAATCTTTTTTTTTTTTTTTTGGTTTTTTGAGACAGGGTTTCGATGTATAGCTCTGGCTATCCTGGAACTCCCTCTGTAGACCAGGCTGGCTTCAAACTCAGAAATCTGCCTGCCTCTGCCTCCCAAGTGCTGAGATTAAAGGCATGCACCACCACTGCCCGGCAGGAGAAAACATTCTTAACAATGTGGATGGCTCAGAGATTGTGAAGTTAAATAATGTCACCACATTGTACTGTATTGGGGGTTTCACTTCATTGTAAACATTAATTCAACATTAATTAAACATGATCAAAATGGTACATAATAAAAAATTAAAAGATCTGGGTGTGGTAGCACAGTCCTTTAGTCCCAGAACTTGAGAAGCAGGGGCAGGTAGATCTCTGTGAGTCTGAGGCCAGCCTGCTCTACAGAGTGAGTTCCAGGACAGTCAGGGCTATGTTGAGACGTGCCTATAATCCCATCACTTGGGAAAGAAAACGGGAGGGTCCAGGAAGGTCAAGCAGTCAAGCTCATCTAAAGCTACAGGGAGTTCTAGGCAGCCTGGGTTCTATGACACCCTGTCTCAAAACACAGCAGCAGTTAACAAAATCCAGCAGGACTGGATACAGCTCAGTTGGTAGAGTGCTTGTCTAGGAGGCAGAAAGCCCTGGATTTGGTACTTAGTACTGTATAAACTGTAGTTGGTCTCATCTGCTTGCAACTCACAGGACTCAAGTGGTAGACAGAGAAGAATTGGGGTTTAGTTTATAAATTGAGCACAGGACAGGCTGGAGAGATGCCTCAGCAGTTGGGAGCACTTGTTGCTCTTGAAGAGTGTGGAGAGTTGTCTGAACCGCTCCCTAAGATGGCGCAGGCTTCCGCTCCTTGCTGGAGTGCTGGAGTAATAAACAACTCCTTATTTGGCTGCGACAGCTATCCTGATCTGCTTCCACATTATGGCATCCTATCAGCACTTCCCACATGGCCTGGTGTGGTGGGCTAGGCATAGAGCATATAAGGGCTTGGGCTGCTCCCCTTGGGGGTCAGAAGATCGTTCAAGGTTCCTGAATAAACTGCTTAAGAAGAGTCCAAGAGTGTTGTGTCATCCTTGCTGATCGAGGTTTGCTCGTACGGGGACCCCTGAGAAGACTCAGAACTTCTGCAGTCAGGGTAGTGCGCTGGTAAGTTCCCCAGGTAAGAGGGGACGATAACGTCTGAGGGAAAGGGCGGCTAATTTTGCTCTTCTCTGTAGATAAAAGAGAGAGTGGGAAGGTCCGCGAGAGCAGCAAGCCGGGGAAGGTAAGTTCATGAATTGATGAACCGAAAGTAAAAGCTTAGGTGAATTTTTCAGCATGGGCACTTCTCAATCGCACCCAATTTTTTTGGCTCTTTGGGAGCTGCTTTTGTCAAAAAATTTAAAAATAAAGAAGTCTAGAGAGATTTTTAGAAGAGTGTGATACTGCTGCCCCGTGGTTCGAGGTGTCCGGCAGAGTTCCCTGCTGGGATAAACTTGGTCGAGATCTTGATTTTGCTTGGGAGTGGTGGAACCAAGATGGGGAATCCTGTTGGTATTTCCAAAACCGATGCCGTTTATGTATGATGCACACGTTTTTCCTTGCTTCTTTACCACTAATAAAAGCTTAGATTTGCCCTTTTTGCCTTTTGATGAAGAAATGGCCAGCATTAAGGAGAATAGAAGCTTTTCTTTCGGAGGTAGTCTGTGTTTTAAGGTATATAAAAATGATAATAACATTAGTGAGTGTATTATGCATGCCAATCAGACAGGATTGTGGCTGGATAGAGCTGAATTTACCCAATATGGAAAATGTAATGGTTCTCTGCTTGAAGGATGGTGGCCCATGAGAGGCCCTAACACCACATTGGGACCTAGACAACCCAGGTGGGTACCCCATTGCGCGCCATCCAGAGTTGTCGAAGGAATACCCTGGACAGGATGCCAGTCTAAAAGAGTAGGCTGGATAAAGCCTGATACATTTACCTTTTCCCCTAGATTGAGTTATATTCAGGATTTTAATTCTGCTAATTCATTTGATATATGGCTACTGTGTGGAATAAATGGCAGCTGCACTGATCTTTCTCCTATGGCCATGATAGGTGGAGGCTTTGTTGGAGCTGCCAATTTCACATCCAAGCACGTGCGTTGTTTGGTCACATCCATAAAAAATGGGTTATCAATTTTCGGCTCGTCAGGAAGATCGAGCTCACAAAAAGGGATAGGGAATTGTGGTAGGGGAGGGAATCTTACAATGAGTCATGGATCTGGTGTGACCTATGCTCCCACACCCGTGTGTGTTTGGCCCCCTTTTATCTTTATTGTAAGTAATGGTAGTCAGATGGATCAAACAGCTTTGAATTGTAATGATCAAGATTGCTTTTATACACAATGTTGGAATGCTTCTCGGTTTCCCATAGCCATTGCGGCCCATATGCCACGTTGGATTCCAGTTCCTGTTGATGCTCCCAAGGCTATGACAATTTTTAGATTTAAGAGGGATTTTGGCATTACTGCAGCTATTATAACTGTTATACTGTTATATCCATTGCTGCAGTCGGAGCTACTGCCTCTGCTATTGCCTTGAGCCAGACTATTCAAACAGTGCAAACACGTAATGATTTGTCTGGTAATGTTGCACTTGCCCTGGATAACCAGGCTGCTGTGAATGCTCAAATTAAAGGTAGATTAATGGTAGTCAATCAACGGATTGACCTGATGCAAGAACAAATAGATACACTCTGGCAGTTAGCACAGCTTGGCTGTGAGTGGAAATATTCTGGCTTGTGCATTACCTCCATTCAGTATGAAAATTATACTTGAGCCGTTAATTTGTCTCGGCAGCTCTCCCAGTATCTTTTAGGTAACTGGTCCTCAAAATTTGACGATCTGATGCAAGAATTGCGCACGTCCATCGTCACCATGAATTCCACCAGAGTCGATGCGAACATGGCCACAGGATTGACTTCCTGGATTCTTTCTGCTATGAGTCATCTGAAAGAGTGGGCGGGTGTGGGAGCTCTTTTTGTTCTATTGCTGATTGCCTGTTTCATAGGCCTGTGGTGTTTGTGCAAGGTAAGGATTGCTCAGAAGCAGAATGCAGCTATGGTAATTCAGGCCTTTACTGCCATTGAGGCAGGACAGTCCCCTCAGGCATGGCTTGCTGTCATCCAGCAAGAAAAGTGATAGCCTTTTGACATCATCGAGTTCGGGATGCGAGGCCTAGCACTGCACTTGAGGTATGCCGCCCGCAGTTAGCAACCTCAAGAAGAGCATGTCTGATAGCATACAGGTTGATGCCCCAGAACCTGTCTCTGCAAAAAGGCATCAGACGGGTCTGGCCCTCCCTGGGAGGCATGAAGCCTGGGGTGGGGTAGTACAATGTCCCTGTATTTCTTCTTCACCTTTCAGAGATCAGACCTCTGTTCTTGCCTGTTTTGCTGTAAAACAAAAAGGGGGAACTGTAGAGAGCTGTCTGAACCACTCCCTAAGATGGCGCAGGCTTCTGCTCTTGCTGGAGTGCTGGAGTAATAAACAACTCCTTATTTGGCTGCGACAGCTATCCTGATCTGCTTCCGCATTATGGCATCCTATCAGCACTTCCCACATGGCCTGGTGTGATGGGCTAGGCATAGAGCATATAAGGGCTTGGGTTTGCTCCCCTTGGAGGTCAGAAGATCGTTCAAGGTTCCTGAATAAACTGCTTAAGAAGAGTCCAAGAGTGTTGTGTCATCCTTGCTGGTCGAGGTTGGGCACGACAGAAGAGGACCTGGGTTCAATTCCCAGCACCCATATGGTAGTTCGAAAGCACCTGTAACTCCAGTTCCAGGGGATCTATTCTGACCTCTGAAAGCACCAAACCCTCAATAGGTACATATATGTACATGTAGGCAAAACACTCATAAAACAAATAAATCTGATTTTAAAATTAGGCACAGGAAGAAATTATCAATGACAGCTTGTTATAGAATAGAATAATTCTGACAAACCCAATCACTGTGCCATCACATCATGGCTCTGATTACTGAGAGACTCAGAGGTAATGGTATGTGGTGTCAATACCCTGAACAAAGGAATGAGTCAGGACTAGATTCCACAGCACGAAGTTTCTTCATGCTACCCAGAACAGGGCGCAAGAACTTATGAATGATTGCTGAAATTTTCCATTAGTTGTTTCCTGACCACAACTGAACTTAGGTAACTGAAGCTATGATTAAGGAAAGACTTCTGTATTTGATCTATGAAGAGAAAAAAAAAAGGAGAATGAGGAACTGTAACTCCTAGGTTGGTTGCCACAGCTTTAACCCTAGCACAGAGGAGCAGCAATGCTCTGTGTAATCAGTAACTAGAAATAAAAATCTTAAGTGGAATTTAGAAATGATTAATCCAACTCACGAGGAGTTGGGTTACTTCATGTGTAGTAAAATTTAAACTTGAAGGACATCTCAGCTAACAGTGCTCATCTTGCAAGACGAGGTTCTAAGTTTGATTCCTAACACCCACATAAAAAAGCCAGGCATGATGGCATACAAGTGGAATCCCAGTGCTGTAGAGGAAAAAACAGGCAGATCCCTGGGGCTTGCTATCCAACAAGAAAAAGCCAATTGGTGAGCTCCAAGCCAGTGAAAGACCCTGTCTCAAGAGATGGACACATTCCTGACCCACAGAACAGCATATAAACAAAATAAAAGCTAAGTATACAACTGCATGGTTGTTATTTGCAACAGCTAAAATGATAGGAAAAAATGAGTCATGCTATCTATCATCTTGTGGTTTGAGCTCCAGCCTTTAGACTCGAGGTTTTACTGAAGGAATGGTGGAGCTTCTGATGCAGTTACTTAGATGCTGGCTGGCCTGAGTTATGGCCTTAGAGCCTTCCCGAAAGGAAGCAGCATACTGAGACAACAGCAAAGATCATCCACCTGAGTCTTAAGAGAATGGGGAAAGGATAGAAGACAAGAGTCCAGGAATCCATCTTTGAGCAGTTTTTTAAAAAAAAAAAAAAAAAAAAATGGAATTGATAGTCAGATTGTGGAGGCACACACCCTTTGTCTCAGTTCTTCAGAGGCAATCTCTGGAGCACAGTAGGTAGATCTCTGAGTTCAAGGCCAGCCTGGTCTACAGAGTAAATTCCAGGGTAACTGGGGCTACGCAGAGAAATCCTGTCTCAAAATTAAATAAAATGGAATTGTCAGAAGCAGCAGAAAGACGCAGCCCATCTCTGCTGTTGGTAGCTGAGGGGCCCACACCTCCACTCCGATCAAGTCAGATATCTTTGACCATATTACTGAAGAGAGATTTAGGATGAATCAGAGTGAAACAGAGTTAGCGAATGTATTACATAGAGGAAAGGAAAAGGCTGCTTCAGGCTTAAGTGTAGCTTGTCAGAGGAAGGAGAGGGGCTGGACTTAGGAAACAAATAATTATATGCCTGAAGCGAGAGTGTAGGCTTCCCAAGAGGAACGGTCTTGCTTAGATATTTTTACAATGGCTGTATAGATGATTTTGTGGCTAAGTTATATTGGCTAAATGATGTAATTTATGACAAGGTTTAAATATTAAGTAAAGTTTAAGGAAGGAGGAAAAGGTGAAAAATGCACAAAGTGGATTCTCTCTCTGTTTCTCTTTCCAGTTCTCATAGACCTACGTGTTAGATCTCAATGCCCCAAAATGAGAGTCTGGCTCAGCTCAGGCTGGACTCTGACCCAGTAAACTCTTAGCATTCCTAAGAAACCTTGTAAAGTGGGTTTGTGTTTGCCAGGAAAAGCCTTACTTTTCTTATCTGGTCCTACAGCTCCCCCACCCCACTCCGGAAAGGAAAGGCCATCTAGTTCTCTGCTAACTCAACCAAGCCTCCAACAGATCCCCTGGCTAGTTCCCAGGCTGTTCCAGCTAATTCACCCTCCTCGCCCCTCAACTTAACATAACCCTATAGCTGGCAGGATTCTCAAGCCATTTCTGCTATCCCCTCTGTGTCCTAGAGATAGCCCTGGCAATTCACAGCCTGCTCCTTCTTCACCTTTCCTCTCCACTCCTCCCAGCCCCCTGAGAGGTAGCCATTGTTGGGGTCCAGCCTCGACACAGGATCGGAGTTCTCAACTGGAAGCAGGGATATCTGGAAGGCACATAATAAATAAACTGACAGGCAGTTTTTAAGGCTTAAAGTTCTTCTCTCTCTCTCCTCTCTGCTCTCTTCTCTCTCTCTCTCTCTCTTCTTTCTCCCTGACCCCCGCTTGCTCACTCGCTCGCAGCTTGAGGCTGCACGCACTCTGCATTCTCTTGTACACTCTGTTTTTCTCCTCTGTGTTTTTCTTTTTTCGAACTCCCACACTCCCAGACACCTCTGTGCGTTTTCTGTGTGTCACTCACATACACACTTTACACACACCTCACACACAATGCATGTACTCTCCTTTCACTCACACATGTATTTTCTATATACACCTCACATTTGCTCTTCATTCATTCTTTACGTGCTCCCCACTCAATCTTCACATGTTCCTCTCATGTTCTCCACGTCCTCTCACTCACTCTCTAGCCTTTCTCTTGCCCTATCAATACTCTAAAAGCAGGTAGAAAAAAAAAACATTGTATAATCATTGCCAAATTAAATTCAAAAGAATAACCACATCCCACAAAGAATTAAGAATTACAATTGTTCCCCAAAGTTTCAAGCTTTCCCTTTTCCCAGGCCTTTGGCCAAATTAATAATAATTGTAAACTTATCATTATTTAAACTTTAACTTTTGGCTTATTTATTATACTTCAGAGCTCAGAGCTCCAAAGTCAGCTATTTGCACTTTCCTATGAAGCTCTAACGATAAATGACATGGGCAAAGCTGCCAGGCAGTGGCCAGAAAGAATCAAGTTAACCCTTAACTCAGCAGTTTCACTGGCTTTCTGCTTCTGTACATTGAACACAAGAGTCCCAGTGTTTTGACTTAGTTTTACTAGTATAAGATTTTATATTTTTTATACTTTCTTATCCAGGAACCACTCTCAAATGTTGTGTAAAACTTATTTTATAATTTCAATAGTTTTTTTTTTCTTTCTTGGGGTTCCAATGTTGGCTCTATTTCATTTTTTTGTTTTGTTTTGTTTTGTTTTTGGAGACAGGGTTTCTCTGTATAGCCCTGGCTGCCCTGGAACTCACTCTGTAGACCAGGCTGGCCTTGAACTCAGAAATCTTCCTGCCTCTGCCTCCCAAGTGCTGGGAGCTACTGTCCAGCTCTATTTCATTTTTTAAATAATTTCTTCAAACTTTGTTTGCAAGTCAAGCATTAATCTGAAACTACCATTGTGTAGTCATTGCATTGTTTTAAAGATGGGAACACACGGCATGTCCCTGGGCCATTAGGACTATGCTGTGCTGTGCCCCTATGCCTCAATCTGTAATCATTACATCAAGGACCACCTAGTTTCACAGAATCCCCCAGAGTAGTAGGAGAAAGAAACAGTAAAGTCAGTGTACTGGCTAGTTTTGTGTGTCAACTTGACACAGGCTGGAGTTATCACAGAGAAGTGAGCTTCAGTTGGGAAAATGCCTCCATGATACCCAGCTGTGGGGCATTTTCTCAATTAGTGATCAAGGGGGGTAGGCCCCTTGTGGGT
>JADRCD010208796.1:0-11165 GCA_019843815.1 Montemys delectorum
CCTCCAGTACAAGTCACTTTGTGTTTTTGTTTGTTTTGCTTCATTAGAGGATGGGGCTGGAGTTGGTTGGTGCGGTCTTACTGCGTGGTTCATCACTGTCCGCATGCTAGGATGGAGGTAGCTTAACTGTCGCCTTAGCTTGGTCCAACCCCTCTCGGGATGTGGGCTGATAGCTTCTGAGTAGAATCTGGGTCTCTGAGCAGCTGGCGGCCAGCTTTGTCCAATGACGTTCTCTGAGTGGTTGCACATGCTTGCACACTCTCCAAATATAAGCTCCTGCCTTCCATAAACAGAAGCCACAAGCCAGGCCCTGAGATGGAAGCCAGGCTGCTGAGCAACGTCTGCGGACTCTTCCTGGTATTCCTGCTACAAGCAGAGTCTACCAGGGTGGAGCTTGTACCAGAGAAGGTGCCTCTTTCTTCTTGGCTTCAAGGCACTACTGGGGCTTAATGGGAAGCTGGACAGGGAGGGAACAGAGTGTACAACCATTGAAGTCTCTCTCCCCTTCCATCTGACTCCTACTTGGTTGCAGCCTAGCTGGCAGGGGCCAGACCCACTCTTGGGGCCTCCATCCCTAAGACAGCAGGCAGTGTGAGTCCCTAGTGAAGCTCTGAGCTCTGTGGATCTCTCTCCTCCCTGAGTTCTCTCATGTGCCTCCTGTCTTGAGGCAGAGCTGTTGTCCTCAAGCCAGTCACCTCAGGGTTCTTGGTGATTTACAAATTTGGGGTCCCTTCCTGCTTCCTGGTTCATAGGGCTCCTAAGACCCTATCCCTGTGTACTGTGGGGCCAGAAGAGAACTTCTCCAGAACAGACAGCTTGTTGCTTGAATTCCTCTTTTATGCCTCAAGTCCCCATCTTTCCTGAGATTTCCAGACTCACACTGTAAAGTCAGAGAGGGTCAGGCACTGGGGGACACAGATTCTTTTCTCTTGTAACAGTGATGAGTTTGTAAAAGCGTCAGGTGATGTCTTGTGCCCTGAGAACATTGCCACTGTAGGCAGGCTGAGATTAGTAGAACCATGCTTTATTCAGTATGAAAGCTGTAGGGCTGGATGCTTGCTCCCCACACACTTGTTGGAAAGGTCTCCTGGCAAACCAGGAGTACACATTGTGTCAGTATCTTCCGGAAGGGACATTTCTGTTTGGTCTGCTGGGAAGGAAAACTCGGCTGAGAACAAGTGGCTTCCAGTCTTGTGACTATGGATTGCTCCTCAAGCCGATGGGGAGCTGCTGCCTGAGTGTCCCCGAAACACCCAGTTTGGCTTGGCTGTGCAAAGCCAGGGATACCTGTACTGCTGTTCTCTAGATTGCAGGATTCTGGAAGGAAGTGGCTGTGGCTTCTGACCAAAACCTGGTGCTGAAGGCTCAAAGGAGGGTGGAGGGCTTGTTCCTCACCTTCAGTGGGAGGAATGTCACTGTGAAAGCTGTGTACAACAGGTAAGAGGCTTCGGTCATTAGGGATGTGGCCTGCTGGGAAGGAAGAGCCGTATATGGAGTTGAAATTAGACAAAGTATACCTGTTATAGTGGTGAGACCATCAGTATGTGGGCTAGCCTTTTCCATGTCTATCTACTTGGGTCTTCCAATCCCAGAGAAAGTTAGATCTCAGGCTTCTAGATCTGCCTTTCTACCAAAATGTAAGCAAGGACTCTAAATAAAGCCCCATTGCTTTGTAAGAGAGTGTGGGTAGTAGTAGCTGCCTGGCTCTCTGACGGGGAGAGGCTGGGGCAGCCCCGCCCCATGCATGGCCCCTTCCACATGGACTCTAGACTCCAGCATGGTCATGAGCTTGACAGTACCCTTTCTGAAGGTATGCAGCACTCAAGAATGTGCCCAGCAGGGGAAATGCAGGCTGGCAGGTTCTTAACAAGCACTACGTTGCTTTTCAGCTCAGGAAGTTGTGTGACAGAAAGCTCAGTGGGTTCAGAAAGAGAAACCATAGGGGAATTTGCTTTTCCTGGTAAGTACTGTTGCCTTGTTGCCAAAGTTGCAGCTGTCTCAGCCTGGACATCTCCCCCTGGCCTTGCTCTCTGAGCCCTTCCTAGGATTCTCAGGCCCTGGACCCCAGGTCCCTCATCTCTACTAGTGTACTGGATTCAGAAGTTGTCTTCTCAGATGTCACAGGCAGGTCCCAGCACTAGGCAGAAACAGAAAGGAGTTAGATTCTGCAGACTCAGCTCCCTGGAGTGTTCAGGTCTGAGCAAGCCTCCTTAACCCTGCCACTGCCACTCCTGAAGGCAACAGGGAGATCTTCGTGCTGGACACGGACTATGAGCGCTACACCATCCTGAAGTTGACCGTGCTCTGGCAGGGTAGAAACTTCCATGTGCTCAAGTACTTCAGTAAGTTCAGCCTGGGCTGGGGCTCTGCCCTGCGACTGCCTCCCTTCAGGCTGCCAGCCCAACTCTGTTGTGCTCCACAGCTCGGAGCCTTAAGAATGAGGATGAGCCAGGCTTCTGGAGGTTCCGGGAAATGACAGCAGACCAAGGCCTTTACATGCTGGCCCGACACGGTGAGTGCAGCATCTTGAGGAGGATGCTGTACCAGGCCCCTGTGATGGGGTCTGATGCCCTCCTGACTGTACTAATGCTGTCCTATTGTGCAGGGAGGTGTGCCGAGCTCTTGAAAAAGGTGAGTCCACTATCCTTGGTCTACACTGCAGCCCAGCTCCCAAGAAGCCCCTGCTAGTACTACTAGATCCTGATTCTAGAGAGGAAGGTTCATCCATCTCTTCTCTGATCAAGACAACCAACAGCTCCAACTGGCAGCTTCAGATGCATCTGTTTTGTAGTCTTTGGAAAGAGCATTCAGCTATGTGACCCAAGCTATAATGCTAGGCTCTTGGGTGTAGGACAGAAGTAGGTTGGTGAAGAGAGGTCCCTTGTTTGTATTGTTCTGTGCAGCAAGGCTGTACAGGGTTCTGGGCCAGCTCTGACTCTTCATGTCCTGACAGTGGGACAGGGTGTTCAGCTCTGTTAGATATCTTGGGGTTTCTTGTGTCTAGCACCATGCTAACCTATGACCTATACAGCCCATGCTCCAGAGGTTGGCACTATAACCTATTTTGCAGATAGAGACTTCAAGGCTCAGAGAACCAGTGCTTTGCCAAGCTAGGCAGCTGGGGTACCAGGTACCTGGCTCGTGACACTTAACCAGTGCCTCAGGGTCCCTGGAGGCCATGCACAGCCTTGAGCTCTGCTCTTCTGCCTGCAGGGACTGGTCTGAGCTCCTGCCCAGGCCTGTGACTGCAGACCCACCTACCTGGCCTCTCCTGTTCCAGCCTGAAGAACCTCCACACCTGCTCCAAATAAATCCTGCTGCCAAACACTGCCCAGCATTTTCCTGGGGGCGGGGAGAGGGGCGTGGAATCCTTCTCTGGCCCATGTGGAGGGAACAAGCCTGCATTTTCCGGGAATGCTTGTGAATGCACCTCACACACAGGGCAGCCAGTCCTAGACTCCCATGTAGAACGGTCCTGCTCCACCCTGCCCTGTCCCACTCCTGTCACCCTGGGCAATGGGTTCCAGTGTTTCCTCTTCTCATTCTGTGACAGTGTCCCTCCTGCTCATGAGTGCCAGTAGCACCCCAGTATGCTACAAGCAAAAATGAGAGCCTTCTGGAGCTTTGTGGGCAGCTGGGCAGGGGAGTAGAAGAGCGATGCTCTTAGAGAAGGCTGCCTCACGGTCAAGACCATGCTGCAAGGATGGCCTCCAGGAAGAACATGTGGAACCGTGTAGCTCTGGCTATCATGGAGCCTCTGACCTTCCCACTGCCCACCTTGTTGGCTGCACCTCTGCACCTATCTCTATTTGACACAGCCTTCTGATGCCTCGTCCCCACTGGACAGCTGGGCAGCTGCCATTCAAAGGACAGAATAGAGTCCATGCCAGGGCACCTTACCTGAAACCAGTACCCAGTATCTGGCTTTGCATTCTGGAGGTGTTGCAGTGGCTACTGTGTGAATCTTGGAGGGTAGGTGTGGTAGCATGCAGTTAGCAGGATCCTGAAGGGTTTGTTTATTTGATCAAAACACAGGAGGCTTTTTTTCCCCCCACAGAGACTTTCTAAGAATACAGGTCCTTACTGCTGGCTATACAGCCCCCTACAGACTCTTGGTGCCAGAGGCTCCAGAACTTACTTCATTGGCCTTCAGGGATCACTTCCAAATCACAAATTCTAGCATGAGATTATCAGCACCAGGACAGCTCAGTTCTGAAACAGACCCAACATTCTTTTGAGGTTTTCAGGGAGGATTGGAGGCCTGGGTGCTAATCTGGGGCTGGCTGAGATGGAGAGGAGCCCGGGCACAGCCCCAGTGATTGCCTGACTTGATCTGGCCTCCCTTGGAATAGCTGGTTGACTGTTTCAAGAGCTGGGAACGTTGGCTTCTGTCAGGAGAAAGAGGGTGCATTAGCCCACTAGCTGGGCTACCAGAAGATCCAATGGGCCATCGCTTCTGTCTGCATTAGATATCCCTTTCTACATTTTATAGCACTGAATCATTTTTATAGTTCTTAATTGTTCCCCATGCCTTCTTCCTGGCTCCTCTCTCCCTCTCCTTATATTTTGAACACTGGCTGTAGTTGACAATACTCCTCCATCCTTGTCTGTGCCTTGAAGGAGCAGGCCCTGGGCTATCCCTAGGGGGTGATATCACAAGAGGCTGTCTCTGCTGTGGAGCCTGCACAGGTGGCTTGGCCCTATATGCTCAGCTCTTCACTTGGAAGCTCAGAATTGTGGTCTCTGCCCATGAAGACAAATTGGTGGGTAAAGATGATGCCGGGGCAGCAGTGCTGGCTTCAGCCTGGGCATGTTGGCTGCTCATCTGGTGCCCTTGGCTGACTGCCATGGCTTCTTCAAAGTACTCAGAAAGACAGTCGCAGGGTTGCAAGGATTACAATGTTCTAGCCCACTCTTTAAGAGTCTCAGTCTGCTGGACATAAAAGCTACACAGATTCAACCACGAATGGCTCCAGTGCCCTCAGTCCTGCCCCCGCCATCTCTAGGCCTCTCATGCCTGGGTCACCTGCTACAGCTGGCAGAGTTGTGCCCCTGTGCCTGTGACCAAAGCCTGCCAAGGGGCTTTGGTGGAGCCTGCTCTGTCGCCCACACGTATCTGGAAAGAATCAGATCAATTACTGAGTGTATGGATAGATGCATACATGAGTGGACACCCAGAGGCAAGATCTGTGTCCCCTGGAGGCGCTCCCCCGAGGCCCCACTATCTAGCAGGTGGGTGATCCATTTGGCTGGTTGACAGTGTGCTTCCAACCCACCTAATGAGAACCTTCTATGCCTATTCTAAGCATCCACAGGGAAGGATATAAAGTCCAGAGGCTCTGAGCCAAAGGCTGTAGCTTCTAGTTACAGAGCTGAACCCATGTGCTCAGTTGCTAGGCATATGGAGAACATCATGCTCTTCACATTGCTGGGACTGTGTGTGGGGCTGGCAGCTGGCACAGAGAGTGCAGTGGTGAAGGACTTCGACATAAGCAAGGTAGTCACAATTACAGTGGGCCAGGCTCAGTGCTTTCTATGGGGGTTGGGCCTTGCCCAGAGTCAGCCGTCAATACTCTACCATGTGGGGAACCCTTTACTCCTAGACCTTTCTAGACTTTGCATCCCTTGGAAAGGAGGGGCGAGAATGGCCCTCAAGGTCCCAGATCCTGGATGATGGTACACGTGGGCAGTTCCTTTCTCTACTCCCTATCCCCTAGTTTTTAGGCTTCTGGTATGAAATTGCCCTTGCCTCCAAGATGGGTGCACACGGCTTGGCACACAAAGAAGAGAAGATGGGAGCCATGGTAGTTGAGCTGAAAGAAAATCTCCTGGCTCTGACCACCACCTATTACAAGTGAGTTAAGGCTTTGTCTATGGCCATAGAGGAAGTTGGGGCAGTCTGTACAGTTCTCTAGGCTTTCCCCAGAGATATCTCTACCCACGTTTGTGCTGCAGCTTCAGCTCTAGACCGGGATGGGGAGGCAACTGTTTCAGATGAGACCAGACATCTTTGGCATTGTGGATGTTCCATTGTCTACCATGTCAATTTAGGGGCTGACTATAACTCTATGACCGTCAGACTGTCACCCTGGACTCTGAGCAAAGCAAGTAACTGACCAGATAGCCTTAGGTCTGTTTCCCCAGCTCGTGTCATGTCATGAGACATGCTAGCTTCTGACGGACAGATGTCAAGGCCTGAGAAGGGAGGCAAGGTTGACCTGAATCACCTCATCTTGGTACTCAATCCAGCCCTGTCAAAGTTCGCATGAACCGATTGGTCAGGAGATACCTTCCAGTTCCACAAGTTGAAGCCAGATCCTTCCACAAAGACATGCATACATCCCTGTTCTCAGAGTGTCCCTTTAAAACGTGTACGTTCATCCTAGAGTGGCCCTCAGATGTATGTACTTGCCTCCCTCAGTCATGCATGTCCCGGATTCCCAGGGAATGTGTCCTCAGATGTATATAACCATGGTTCTCAGAGCATGTACCTTCAGATGTGTATCCTGTCACCTCAATGTGTGCCCCACAAAATGAATGTGCTCGTTCCAGGGTACGTTCCTGACTCTCAGCATATGTGTCTTTGAGACCCAAGCATATCTCTTCCCCTCAATATTGTGTTCTTCAGCTGTGTGTGACACTGTTACTCAAAGACTATTGACCTCACATATGTGTCTTTGCTCCTAAATATGTATGTTCCTCTACCACTAAGTGTGTTCCTCAGTAACTCTCCCCCAAATGTGTGTCTCTTCACTTTAGGAAGTTTGTCCCTCAGATGTGTGTCTTATTCATGCATGGCTTATTCATATCAGCATGTCTCTCAGTGGCACTCTTAGGTGTGTTTGCTCCTGTACCTCGGACTGTTTTCTTCAGTCACAAGTCACAAGTGTGACACTGTGTCTCAGGCTGTGTCCCTCAGAGGTACACATGCCAAATCTCAGCACTAGTAAGTAGATCCTCAGATGGAACTCCTGGGGACATTTCCATAGCCACTTCCTCTTGTTACTCCAGCTCCATCTCCCTGGGTAGCCACTGGGTAGGAGTCCTGTTCTCTGAGGCCATAGGCTCAGAAGACATTAGGCCAGCTGTATGTGGCTGGTCTCTGGACTCCTGCATCACCCACCCTGCACCCTCATGGCGTGTATTGTAAGGCCTGGTAGGCAGATGGCTGGTAGTCTCCTATCTTCCTTCCTTCTCCTTCCTTTCATTATTTCCCACACCTCTCTGTCTGTCTGTCTGTCTGTCTGTCTGTCTGTCTAGCCCAGGCTGCCCAGGGCTGTGCACACATCTGAGGGATACAGTCTCTGAGGAACAGTGTAATACTTGTGTCTGAAGAACACAGTTTGAGGTATAGGAACAGACACCACTGCCACGGAGGGACACACTTTTCATCCTCTTTGTCTGCGTAGCTCAGGCTGCTCTGACTTAGGTGTATAGCCCGACTTGGCTTCAGACTGAAATCCTTTTGACTCAGTACCCTCACTTTTCAGTGTTGGGATTACAGGCTGGCCTGCCTTACTTGTCTTTGTAGTGAGGACCACTGTGTGCTGGAGAAGGTTGCAGCCACTCAGGTGGATGGTCCGGCGAAGTTCAAAGTCACCAGAATATCAGGCAAGAATGCTGACCCAGGATTGGTGGGTGCTGTGGCCTATCTGGGGGCACTTTGGTTTCCTCTCAGTGTGTACCTACCACTGTTCTAGATGGTGGTGAGGGAAGGGCCCTGCCTCACTGTGGGTGTTGTCTGGTGTATCTTGACTGAACCTCTGAGTGCAAGGGTGTGAGCTCAATGCCATGCCCAGATATCAGGAGCCGGGGCAGGTGCCCCTACAGCCACTGGCCTCAGCCTCTCCTGTCTTTGCCAGGGCTTTGGCAGACTTCTCTCTGAAATCCTAGGTGTGATTCAGTATTCATTCATCTGGGTCCCTGGGGATTCCTGCCCTCCTCTCTGTTCCAGAAGGTCATTCTCTAGGCCCATTCCAGGCTGTCCCAGTGTGTTTCCGGTACGTGCTTATGTGCGCATATGTGCCAAGCAGAAACACAGCTAGGAACAGAGAGCCCTGACCAAGCAGGTGAGAGGAGGGCATTTAGAATTTTCCTCTGTTCCCAGGAAAGAAAGAAGTTGCTGTTGTGGCCACAGACTATATGACGTATGCCGTGATTGATATCACCTCTCTGGTGGCTGGGACAGTCCATCGGACCATGAAACTGTACAGTAAGCCCAGCCTAGACTCATGTGGGGATGGGGTGAGGGAAACCCCTTCTATGCCTCCTCATCTTATTGTCTGGGGTGGGCTACACCAGGGAGAGAGAGTGTCTGTGATACACAAGTCCTGTCCCATCAGGCCGGAGCTTGGACAACAATGGAGAAGCCCTGAATAATTTCCAGAAGATAGCCTTGAAGCATGGGTTTTCAGAAACAGATATATACATTTTCAAGCATGACTGTGAGTAGGCCTCACTGGGGTCAGGGCCTCCCAGGGAGGGACCAGACCTGAGCCTGTGCTGCCCCTTGGTCACTTGGCTTTCGTCCACAGTGACCTGTGTGAATGCACTGCAGTTGGTGAGTCCCTGAACGAAGCTGGGCCTGTGCTGAGCACCCAGGGTGGGTGGGGGCTCCTTCATATGTCCTCTCTGTCACATCGGGAAAGGTATCTGCTTACACCGGTCTGGTATCTGCGGGTATCTGGGTAGGGTGTCTGATCCCATTTACTGGAGCAGGCAGATCCAAGTTCCAGAACCTAGGCTTCCAGAGGATCAAGAGGACTCAGTTGTCCCCTCTGGGCATAGCCGATGGGTGAAGTCTCCATGGTGGGGTCTGGCACTCCCCTGCCTCCATTTCACGTTGCCTTGCCCTGCAGGCTGGTGAATCAAGGCCCTGAAGCAGGTGAGCACACATCCTTCACGCTATCTACACTGCAGCCTGTGTGTTCTGACACTAGATCCTGGCCCTGGTGGTGTGTAGACCCTCCCCTGCTCAGGACACCCAACAGCATTGCTTGACAGTTCCAGAGAGGCATCTGTTTTGTGGTTTGGAAAGAGATGTAGTCTGCAACATGAGACCAAGCTGTCAGGCTAAGTCCTAGGAGGGAAGTGGATGGGTGGATAGGCGTGCTTGTGGATACTGGGACAGAGCTAGGTGGTATGCCCCTTGTCCTCACTTCTGCTGAGCCCAGATGCTCAGGACTAACGCTGGACTCTGTCCCTTCATGTGCTAGGGGAGGGGGTGGTCACGGGGAGAAATGGACCCTGCTGGATATTTTAGGGTTCTCTATATCCAGCACTGTGCTGATTCACTATCTGTATGACCTCATTACCCAAGATATGACTCATTTTTTTTTAGATAGAGAAATCAAGGCTTTGCCAAAGCCAGGCAGCTGGGACAACAGGACCCTAGCCTGTGACCCTGGCCAGTGGAGTGCCTCAGGTCCCTGGAGGCCACCCATGACTCTGAGCTTGGTTCTTCTGCCTGCAGGGACGGATCTGAGGTGGAAGCAATAGCCCTGCCTACCTGGCCTCTCCTGCCCCTACCCAAGGGTCCCTGCACCTGTGTGAAATAAAGCTTGCTGCCACACACCGCCCAGCACCTTTCTTGAGGGTAGAGTGAATGAGGACAGATGGGTCGCGGGGGCATCGTACGTAATCCCTGCAACCCTGCGACTGTCTTTCTGAGTACTTTGAAGAAGCCATGGCAGTCAGCCAAGGGCACCAGATGAGCAGCCAACATGCCCAGGCTGAAGCCAGCTGCTGCCCCGGCATCATCTTTACCCACCAATTTGTCTTCATGGGCAGAGACCACAATTCTGAGCTTCCAAGTGAAGAGCTGAGCATATAGGGCCAAGCCACCTGTGCAGGCTCCATACATGTCCACAGTGACCCTGCTGAATGCGAATGCCTTGCATTTTTCTGTGAATACTCTGTAATGGACACCCTCACATAGCTGGATCAGGGTCCACCCACGGATGGACTGACTCAGGCCCACAGCCCCGTCCTCACTCTGGAGCAGTCTACTGTCTCTTGTGATCTGGAGACAGCCCTAGCAGGTCCCAGGCAGAGACAGAGCAGGCCTCCTCTGTAGTCTCATTAGCTTTGCTCTCAAATGGAAGGTTGTATTTTCCTAAGGCTCCCTACTGTGTTGGTTCAAATCCCCAGCCATTGTTTCCCTGGCCTTCCTGGACATGGCTGCCCTCTAGTCCCCTGCTCTGCCCCTCCCATCCAGCTCTGTGTCTTCTGCCCTGCTGTCCCTGAGTGCCCATCACTGTGTTCCTCATGCCATGGCCTAAAGCCACTGCTGTCTGCTTATCCCGGACTTCCACCATTGCTGCTGTAGCCAGAAGGCAGGAAGGACAGGAATATGGGGGTGATCTGAGCACCAGCTCCTCAGAGCACATGTGTTTTATTTGCAGAGTAAGTTAACTGGAAGCTTCCTTTCTGAGAGTAGTAGCCCCAAGATGGAAGCAGGCAAGAGACACCTGCAATGGAACAATGTTGTGGGGTGATGGAGAGCCAGCCCTGCTAGAGTGGGGAGATGTTGCTAACACCCAGGGATCTGAGCGAGGCATCACAGTGGCCCACAAAGGAAAACTCTATACCCCTCACCCTCTACTAACCCTGAACCAAGTGCTAGAGAAACCTCTAGCCACAATATATCATTGCACAGCGTTGGGGCTTAATCTCAAATTCACAGTCATGGGCCAACAAGTTCATTTTCAGGGCTGGGGATGTGGCTCAGTCAGTAAAGTGCTTACCATGCAAACATTCAGATCTGGATCTAATCCCTTTTAACTCATGCTGGGGAGGTGGACACAGAAGGATCCCTGGCCTTGTTGGCCAACCTATTTAGTCAAGTTATTGGGCTTTCAGTTCAGTTAGAATCTTTGTATCAAAAAATAAGGTGACTGGGCAGTGGTGGCGCATGCCTTTAATCCCAGCACTTGGGAGGCAGAGGCAGGTGGATTTCTGAGTTCGAGGCCAGCCTGGTCTACAGAGTGAGTTCCAGGACAGCCAGGACTACACAGAGAAACCCTGTCTGGAAAAAAAACAGCAAAACAAAACAAAACAAAACAAAACAAAACAAAATCACCCCAAAATATACTTTTTGAATATATATTGAAGGCAAAATATACTTTTAGATAGTAAAATCAGGATTTATCTCTAGTATATCATTA
>JADRCD010208796.1:11265-28587 GCA_019843815.1 Montemys delectorum
TCAGGATTTATCTCTAGTATATCATTAGCTCAATTAATAAATGCTAGAATGTTCTTTATGAACTGAGAATCTCTAAGAAGTCATATCTAAATTTAAGAACATGCGGAGCTGGGCAGTGGTGGCACACGCCTTTAATTCCAGCACTTGGGAGGCAGAGGCAGGCGGATTTCTGAGTTCGAGGCCAGCCTGGTCTACAGAGTGAGTTCCAGGACAGCCAGGGCTATACAGAGAAACCCTGTCTCAAAAAAACAAAAAAAGGGGCTGGAGAGATGGCTCAGCAGTTAAGAACGCCAAACTTCCAAAGGTCGTGAGTTCAAATCCCAGCAACCACATGGTGTCTTACAACCATCCATAATGAGATCTGATGCTCCCTTCTGGTGTGTCTGAAGACAGCTACAGTGTACTTAACATTACGTATAATAAATAAATAAATAAATCTTTTAAAAAAATTTCTTAGTTCGAGGCCAGCTTGGTCTACAGAGTGAGTTCCAGGACAGCCAAGGCTACACAGAGAAACCCTGTCTCGAAAAAAAAAACCAAAACCAGAAGGGAGCATCAGAAAGGGAGGAGCCATGAGTAGTGGCACATATCTGTAATCCTAGCCCTCAAGAGGCTGAGGCAGGAAGATCTAGAGTTTTAGGTCCAGGAGACCCTGACTAAAACTCCTCCTCTTCTTCCTCCTCCAAAATCATCTCATCAACAACACTGCCCCTATACTGCCCCTGTAGAGACAATCTGTCCCTGCATCTCTGTAGTCCAGTGGCTTGAGGACCTCTTTCATACTGTGTCTCTTGAGACTAATTTGTTCATTTTACTTGGAGACCCTGAGAAATCTCCATTTATCTTTTAAAAAGAAGATTTATTTAGTTTTATTGGTGAATGTGTATGTGTCAGTGTGAGTTTGTGTGAGGTCCCCTGGAACTGGAGTTGCAGGCAGTTGAGAATTGCCTGTTGTGGTTGCTGGGATTGAGCTGGGTACTCCGAATGTGCGGTAAGCATTCCTAACCACCGAGCAACCTCTCCAGTCCCCGTTTTACTCAATTCTTGTCTTCATTATGGTTTCTATTGCTGTGAGAAAATGCCATGACCAGAAGCAGTTTGGGGAGGGAAGGGCTTATTTCGGTTTATAACTCTCGGGCCACACTCTTATCACTGAGGAAAGTCAGAGCAGGCACTCAGGGCAGGAACCTTGGGCAGGAACTGAAGCAGAAATTCTGCAGGAACACTGATTACTGGCTCACTCCTGTTTGGTTTCAGACTGGGACAAGAGACTGAGGTGCATATTTCACATATCAAAGCAGCTTGGCCTCTAGGTTCTCCCAGCATCCCTCACTCCCTACCTGGCACACCCTGCCCCCACTCCTGAATTTTCCAAGCCGGGGCTGGGTTATCTCTTCCCTATATACTCCAGCCATTTTGCCCCATCCCCCATTTCTCTTCTCTTCTCTTCTCTTCTCCATACCTAGCCTTTCTCTTTCTCTTCTCCCTCCCCCCTCCCCATGGTGACTTCCCTAGTCTCTGTGCTTGGGACCACTGAACTCACTGAAGAGCAGCTGCCCAGTAAACCTGCATTTAATATCCTCTAATCCAACCCAGCTTGAACTGGCTCATTTTGTAAGACCCTGACTCTTAGTCAGTGGTACTTACTTCGAGATGCCCCAAGTGAGACACCAAGATGCAAATCGATGCAAAAGCAAGAGGTTTATTTTCTGGTGCATGGGCTTGACCTTCAATTAGTCCTTCAAGGCGAATTACTAGAAGGTGACCCTGAATGGCTATTACTTTTATACTTTTTAGGGGCACAGGTTACATTAGCAGGATTACAGTTCAGACTTATTGGCTAAGCATATTGACTAGCTATTAACTCTTGGCTAGCAAGCATGACACGCATTTGAACTCTACCTGGGTCTTTCCAGAGGGTCAGGTGACTATTAGTACATTCTGAGAATATTTTTTACTCAAGAATGTTTCTGTGAGTGGAGAATGGAACTTGGCCTAGCCTTGACCACAGGTGGGAAGGGGAAGCTGTAAAACCCCTTAGGGTCCCTCATTCTCTGCTTTTTCTTGTATAAGCTCCAATCCTGCAGCTATGCTCAGGGGTCTTGGGTAACTAACTCATATTCTTCAGGTCCTGTCTCAGGGTCTCATATTGTTGGCTCAGGACCATCAGCTACACTGCTTTTATTCTCTCTTTAATGAAGGCTATAAGCTTGTTCAGTATGCAGGGTCCAAAGGTCAACAACAGCAGAACAGTTAGGGGTCCTATCAAGGTGGATATGAGGATGGTTAACCAAGGGGAGAAGTTAAACCAAGACTCCAAACCAGCCGTGACTGTTTTCTTTCTCTCTTCCGCTTGGCTAGCCCTTCTCTCACCTTGGCCATTGAATCTTTAACTACTCCCGAAATGGTCTCCAGTATGTGCTTCCCGATGTTTCACACTCCCAGGTAGCACAGGAAAAGTGGTTGGACCCCCCCCCCCCCACCCCCCCCCCCACTGATGGGCCTGTTGCTGGCTTCTCCCATCTAGGGGGAACAAATATATATGGGGGTTTCTTGAAGACACTCCTCAACTTTGGGTGTCGGCACCCTAAGCCCCACCCTTCAAGGCTGCTTCTGGGACACGGTTTAGATTCGCAAGTCCCTCACCCCCCACATTTGGGCAATCCCTCCCCCTGTGTCTCTAGTGTGGGGATATCCCAGGAGTTAAAGCCCACCACTAACTTACAGAGATCAAAGACAAGGTTTGGCCACCAGATATAAAGTGGGTGTTCCTCTGTAGTGGACCAAGCTACATTCCCCAGTGCCTGAGAGTACTTGCCACGTCACTTTGGTAGGGTTATAGTGGGTGCTGAGACTCAGCGCCAGAAGGAAGATATACCATAGCCATCTCATAGTTTCTTTAGCCTTGCAGAAGGGTGGGTGAGCTTGAGCTTGAGGGGGTTGCTCAGGTGTCTGGCTGCTATCCAGTTGTGTCAGACACAGGTGCTGGTCTGACGTGAGTTACATGAATCCAGGCAGTTACTCCATCCACTTTAACAAAGGTTGAGGTGGTCAACAATGCTAGGAATGGCCCTTTCCACTTTGTTTCCAAGTTTTCAGCACAATGCCTCTTAACATATACCCAATCTCCAACTTGGTACTCATGTGGAACCTCTGGGGTACCTGTGTTATACAAGGCACTAAATGTAGGCCACAATTCCTGGTGGCTGATCTGGAAAGCTTGCCATAAGATCCTTGTCAGCCTGAAAAGTCTCTCTGGGTGTGTGTGTGTGTGTGTGTGTGTGTGTGTGTGTGTCAAGAGCTGGGGTCAAGGAAGTGGGGGGTCCCATACAGGATCTCAAAAGGGGTCAGGTTAAAATGGTAGGGGGTGTTCTGGACTCAGAACAGGGCTGGGGAAGGAGCACCACCCAGTCCATGCCAGTCTCCAAGGACAATTTAGTTAAGTTCTCTTTTAGGGTTCTGTTCATTCTCTCTACCTACCCTGATCTTTGGGGATGGCATGCACAATGGAGCTTCCAATTAGTCTCCAATATCTCTGCCAATCCCTGACTTACCTTAGAGACAAAAGCAGGGGGCTGGCGAGATGGCTCAGTGGGTAAGAGCACTGACTGCTCTTCCGAAGGTCCAGAGTTCAGATCCCAGCAACCACATGGTGGCTCACAACCATCCTTAATGGCTCATGGCCATCTGTACAGCTACAGTGTACTCATACACATAAAATAAATAAAATAAATCTTACCGGGCGGTGGTGGTGCACGCCTTTAACCCTAGCACCTGGGAGGCAGAGACAGGTGGATTTCTGAGTTCAAGGCCAGCCTGGTCTACAGAGTGAGTTCCAGGACAGTCAAGGCTACTCAGAGAAACCCTGTCTCGAAAAAAAAAAACCAAACAAAATAAATAAATAAATAAATAAATCTTAAAAAAAAAAAAAAGAAAGAAAGAAGAAAGAGACAAAAGCAGGACTACTGTCTGATCCAATTACCTCGGGCACTCTGAACCTCGGGAAAATTTCCTCTAATATCTCCTTGGCTATCATAGTAGCTGTTTCCTGCTTGGTGGGGAAAACCTCAACCTATCCAGAGAAAGTATCCACAAACACTAGATGGTATTTGTAACTACTTTTTCCTGGCCTCTGTAAAATCAACCTCCCAGTATACTCCAGGCTGTTCTCCCCTAGGTGTTTTGCCCTGTTTACTCTTGGCCACATAAGCATTCACTTGCTGGCATACCTTACACTGTTCTACTATCTCTGGCCCAAAACCTGAGGTCCATTATATATACTTTTCCCGGCAGGTGTTTCTTGCAGGCCAATAACCAGGATAGGCTCCTGCATAGCTACTTGCTGGGGTTATTGCCCCAGGCCACTGAGTCTCTTCCTTTCAGATGTCCTGGGCAATGAATAATACTCACAGTTTAAAAGTTCATCAGGGCATCCAAGAGATCCAAGATTTCCTGCTTGTTTTTTTTTTTTTTTTTAAATTTCTTTTCCCTCTGATGTGAGCAGTCTTCTCTCTTGGTATATAGCCCCATGGATGTAGGCTGTGGCAAAGGCATCCTGGCATACCTGCTATTTGTGTAGATGTTAATTTTCTTGCTAGCCCCAAGTTCCAAGGCTTTGGTGAGGGCAATTAGTTCCACTTTCTGCACCGATGTTCGGAGGTTGGGGGTTGAGGGGGTAGAGGTCCAGCACAGTTGACATTTGTGCTGTCCACCATGGCAGCACCCACTTGTCTCTGACTTTCATGGAGAAAACTACTCCCATCTGTAAAGCAGGTAGTCTTGACTCCCGGCAGGGGTCCAGCCAGAGAGGGGCTGGAATTGAGCAGGCCGGAGCCAGCGGGGCTGGCAAAGGTGTTCAATTCCCAGCAGCCACACACATGTCATCTGTACAGGTACAGTGTACTCATACCTCATACACATAAAATAAATAAAATAAATCTAAAAAAAAGATAGCATTGAGCTGAAGATTAGGATGGGAATTTTGGAACAATTATCTTCCTAAGAGGAATTTTAATTTTCCTTTCATCAGGAGTCTAGGAGGTCAGCAGCCAGGAGCCATCCTAACCCAGGATCAAGGCTTGACTCTGGGTTCCTGAGCAAAACAAGCAAGTAGTTGAAGTTTACCCGGGTTCTGATTTATCCTGCTCACTTTTTTGAAAAAAGATTTTATTTATTTATTTTATATATATACAATGTAGCTGTCTTCAGACACTCCAGAAGAGGGAGTCAGATCTCTTGTTACAGATGGTTGTGAGCCACCATGTAGTTGCTGGGATTTGAACTCAGGACCTTTGGAAGAGCAGTCGGTGCTCTCAATCACTGAGCCATCTCTCCAGCCCTCCTGCTCACTTTTATGAGTGGAGTCTGTCCCCAGCAGGGACTTGAAGCTTTATTAGATCTTTTTTCTACAAAGAATCAAGCTGTGGACTCATTGTACCCACACACACGTTCTCATGTCTGGCTTGGAGTGAGGCTAGGGATCATGGGGATGGGAGTGTGGAGGCAAAACGTAAGTTTCCTTTGCTCTGTGATGGGCGCTGAACGTCCACAGTCTTGATGATTGAGAGAAAAAGACCAAAGCTCAGGGAATGTGAGCCAAGGTCTCGGCTAGAGGCCAATTCCCTACCACCTCCCCATCCCCTCCAGGACAGTGGGCCACATACAGTCCACCTACAACTTCTGCTCTCGGCAGTTCTGATGATCTGAGGGTGGGTAGTCCAGACTGCAGACTGCTTCCAAGAGGCCTAAGGGTCTGACCCTTAGGTAGTTTTGGCCCAGCAGGAGATGCATGGAGAATGGACAGATCCAGACGTGGGAACAGAGTGAACAGGACAGTCTGGCTGCAGGGCTGG
Organism: Montemys delectorum; assembly: GCA_019843815.1. Taxonomy (NCBI): domain Eukaryota; kingdom Metazoa; phylum Chordata; class Mammalia; order Rodentia; family Muridae; genus Montemys; species Montemys delectorum. Next base: position 17,118 of record JADRCD010208796.1, read on the forward strand.
CTGCTGGAGCCAGAGGAAGGACACAGGCCAGCAAAGCATGAGGTTGTGAGGGCCAATGTGGGGGATGACAGAGACTTATAAAAGTCTTAGAGACAGTGTTTTATGTTTTTAATGATTGGGACAAACAACTTGAGCTTGACCAGCCAGGACTTGCTTGGTCAAGGATGGTACTCTGGCCTACTTGGCCTGTTGGTGAAGAACAGACTCAGCTGGGGAGAAGGCAAGGTGGCCAGCTTACTCCGGAACTTTCTTGGGGAAGAAGGTGCGGACAGACATGGAATTGGCACCATACTATTGATTAGAACAGATCCTGAGCCTCTCATCTCTCTGCTGGGCACCACCGTTTAACAGTGCCCTCCTCCACCCTGAGTAATTTGGCTTTGAGAGAGATCGGGATGATATCCAGACAGCTAGTGACCACCCACACCAAGTCACTCAGAGACATAAACTGTTTCCTGGTTGGAGACATCCTGTAGTGTGCCCACACCTCTGGGAAAATGAAGGCGATCCTTCTGACTGCCGCTCTTCTTGCTTTGGTCTCGGTGACCTGGTTGCAGGCAGTATGGCTGGGAAGGCTGGACCCTAAGCAGGTAACAGCCTTTCTGGGCAGCAGGTACTAGGGACCAGGCCCCACCTTTGAGGCCACACAGCTTTTGGGTCCCCAAGAGTCAGTGTGTAAAGTTGTGGATGGAGGGAGTTGGAGTTGTGTGGTGGAGGGAACGTTCAGGGAAGACGCTAGGTGTCTAGCTGATGCTTCCTCTAGCTCCTTGGGCCCTGGTACATCCTGGCCGTGGCCTCCCGTGCAAAGGATTTCATGGTGGAGAAGGACATGAAGAATGTGGAAGGTGTCGTGGTGACTCTTACTCCAGATAACAAATTGAGAATTCAGTCCTCTCGGCATGGGTGAGTTGGTAATCCCTGTGCTAAGCTTCCTCAGAAGGAACACCATCACCAGAGGGAGGGGCTGCAGGGTTTGTCTACCTGGGTGCTCCTGGATGCATGGCAGAGACCCCATGTTCCCTACCCCGCTGTGCTGTCCAGAGCAAGCTCCCTGTCCTCCTGGGCTCCCAGGCCACTCTCCTCTTTCCCCTGAGCTCCCTAGAGTGGTATGTTCTCTGCATCTGTTGCATTTCCTCTTCTTACTGGACTCTGGCTCATTCATGTTCTGCCAGCCTCTTGAATCTGTGCCCCTGGCCTCTATACTCCTTTGTCCTTGATGGCTTGACTGGCCCTGGTCTGCATGCAGCCCCTCTGTGAGCCTTTTGGAGCCTGTGGAAGTTGGTCCATGCGTTTGGTCCTCAGGGCCACCTGGTTGGTCATAGAATCAATCTCTTCAGGAAGGAGGTCATCAAATCTTCATGCCAGTGGCCTGTGGGGTCAAGCTGTCCTTGTCTAGTGGAGTAACACACACAGCAGGCCCTGGGGGACCTGGTGGGGTGGTGGGGAAGTGGAATCTCTCTGTGTCTCTGTTTCTTCATCTGTCTCTGACTGTCTCTCTCTTTCTCTTTGAGACAGGGTTTCTCTGCATAGCCCTGGCTGTCCTGGAATTTGTTCTGTAGAGCTACCATAGTCTCTACTGATGGATCTGGCTGGCCCTGGACTCAGAAGTATACTTCCCTCTGCTGGGATGTACGGCATTTGCCATCACTGTCAGGCTAGGATCAATGTCTCTTAAATGTGGCTCAACTGATCTGCCAGGGAGGCAGCCTAGGGCTTAGAGAAAGCCTTTCTCTCCTCCTAAGTGACTACTCAGTCCCCTTAATCTGCTCAAGAAGGGGATGACAGGGCCTCTTTCCCCTATGGGCCTGGGAAGACATGGAGGAGTAGTGGCAGAGAGGTCTCAGTTAAGGTGCATCTTCCGAGTAGCTTTTATGAACACCAGACCACGCATCTGGCCAAGTTGCTCAATAACGAATGGGTAGGTGGGCTCCTGTGAGGCCAGCAGAACAAAATACTCATAGACATCTGGGCAGTCTTGGGCCTGTGTAGGGTGGGATGGGTCTCAGGAAAATCATCTATTCTATTAGTTCTTTGTTTGTTGTTCTTTGAAATGTATTGGGAAGTTAATAACCGGAGTCTGTAAAGGCAGGCACCTGAGATCATCTCTTCCACCTTGTTTTGGTCAGCCAGTTTTGGCCATCCAGAGCCTTTGTTTTGTGACTCCTACTTTGTAGAGTACTTTGTCACCCTGTGTCATAGCGACCACTCTCGCCACCATATTCCCAAATGGAAAGTTTGTCCCCAGGAGGCAGCCTTTCATCACCATGGCAAAATACCCAAGATAAACAATGTATAAAGATGGAAGGTTTATGTAGGCCCATGAGTTCAAAGGTTCCAGTCCTTGGTTACCACTGACCCTGTTGCCTTGAGACTATGGTAGCTTAGTACTTCATAGTACGTGGAAGAGGCAGCTCACTTCATGGTGCTTTGAAGGAGAGAGAGAAGGTAAGGAAGAGGAGGAGAAGGAGGAGGAGGAGGGGAAGAAAGAAAGTCATCTCAATTTCCCCTTGAAGGATACATCTCCAGTGACCAAGCTTCCTCCTACCAGGCTCTACTTGTTCCCTCCAGTACTGGCAGAGGCATCAACTTTACACAAGGCCTATGGGGACATTCCAGATCTACACTGTGACATCCAGTTCCACTGGCTCCCCATCCCCTTCCCAGCCAGTGATACCTCCTCTGTGCTTTCTGTCTCCCATCCAAAGACTGAAGACCCCTGAGAAATCTCCCTACAGAGCCCATCCTGTTGTAATTGGGTGGACCCATGCCTCCAGCTCCCCATGCTAGGAGTGTAGGTGTAGATGGTTCACCACCCAGCACATATACCTGTCCCTGATACAGAGAGCTCAAACATGTGTAGGCCTTCTATGCTTCCTTCCTAGTGAGCTCTCTTTAAGTATTCTGCATATTTGTTTCTCTACAATGTTTCTTACTTGTTGGTGAGAAAGGGGAATTTAATTAGTCTGTGATAAAAACTAGTTACAAATATATTTCCCAGTTTGATCTCCTGATGTCAGGGGTCTTTTTCAACATATTTTATGTGTGTGAACATTTTGCCTACATTCATGTCTGTGTACCATGTGTGTCTGGTGCCCACAGGAGTCAGAAAAGGTCATCAGATCCCATGGTATTGAAATTACAAATGGTTGTGAGCCACCATGTGAGTATTGGGAACCGAAACCGTCCCCTGTAACAGACCAGTGAGTGAGTGTTCTTAACTGCTGAGCTATTTCTCCAGGTCTGAGGGGAACCTTTTTTTTTTTTTTTTTTTTTTTTAAATTTTTGCACTGCATGTGTGCCAACCTCTGCTTCTGAGGGTTCTATGTGCCATGACATAGGGAAGGGCTCCTTTCTCTTTCTGATATTTCTAGAATTTGGTCTGGGCTAGAAGTGTGAAGTACACTCAGGTTGTACTGCTGGGTAAATTTTCTTTGTTTTTCCTTTTCTACTCTGTCCCTTGGATGTCTTTGCAGACCTGGATGTTGCTGGGGTTTTGGGTGTTTCTCCCTCCATGCCTGCTGCTGCAGCATGCCTGGCTCTTCCTTCAGAACTCCCCAGCATTTCCCACTGCAGGCATCTCCCACTGCCGGCATCTCCCACTGCAGGCATCTCCCACTGCAGGCATCTCCCACTGCAGACATCTCCCACTGCAGGCATCTCCCACTGCCGGCATCTCCCACTGCAGGCATCTCCCACTGCAGGCATCTCCCACTGCAGGCATCTCCCACTGCAGGCATCTCGTCCCTAGCAATCTTTGAAGCCACTTATTTTGCCCAGCAGACCTTCTTGCACGTCTCCTGTGGTGTCTTACCTCACTCAGAGCCTGATACCATGGGGGACTCGGGATCGTGGTTCCTCACTTGAACCGCAGGCAGGCTGATGTCTCTTGAGGCCTCAGCACCTAATAGTGTGGGTCCCATGGGAAATGAAGGGAATGGCTAATGCTTCTCAGACCCTAGGGTGGGGTTTCTGGGTAACCCAGGCACCATGAAAGAGGTGAAGCCTTCCCCACTGGTGGGCCAGGTGTGACTCTGAGTGGCCCTTCTCCCATTCTTCCTAGGCCGGGTGGGTGTCATCAGAGCACTGTGGAGCTGCTGAAGCAAGATTCCCGATGGGTGTTTGAGAATCCCTGTGAGTATGATGCTCCTGGGTCCTGACCATCAGATCACCAGCAAGGCCAGCCCCTCTGTGCATTCTCACACTGCAGGTGGCAGGGCCAGGCCTGGTGGAAAGGAAGCCGCTCTGCTCCAGAGCCCTTGGCCCAGCTCTGTGGGCAGCTAAAGGATCCAACAGTCAGGACCTTGGGGTCAATCCTCAGTGGAAAAGAGGTCGCTGAACAGAGGTCTTAAGACCTAAAATTCCCCATCCCTGTGTGCCCAGATGCTTGTGGGAGTCCTAGTCTCGATCTCTGTGGGTTTTGAAGGAAGGTTAGTGGTGTTCTTCCTACAACAGGATAGGACTGGGGGAGGGTGGCCCACTTGGTCTTTAGTCACCCCAGGCTGAGATGGGACAAACACTCAGCTGTCCATCTGTCAACTTGCAACCAATAACTGCTTCTTGCTGGCACACTGTAGGGGTCAGGGACCTGGGGACAGAGCTTGAGACCTCTGCAGAGGTCTCATCCTGGATCTGTTCCCATCTTAATGGCCAGTCCCAGCTGGCACGATGGCCCTGCTCCCCTTGCTACCCCTAGATCTTTCATTTGCTTTCTAGCTCTGGGTATATTGGATTATCGGGTCCTGGGCACTAACTTCAAAGACTACGCTGTCATCTTCACACAGCTGGAATTTGGGGATGAGGTCTTCAACACAGTAGAGTTGTACAGTAAGTGGGGTCTGGCAAGGTTGTTCAGAGTCCTTGGCGCTCCAGACACAGGTGAATGCTCTGTGTCCTCAGCCCCTAGTGAGGGACATACGGGGCCAACCCCCTAGCCAGCCTGAGGTTGGCTAGGGATTGGGGTAAAGAAAGGGGCAGGGGTCACAGCCACACCCTGGTCGCCTCTCAGAGGCTGCTTCTTCATGCCCAGGTCGGACAGAGATGGCCAGCCAGGAGGCCATGCAGCTGTTCACCAAATGGAGCCAGGGTCTGGGCTTCTTGTCTCCACAGCAGGCTCAGCTGCAGAAGGACCGTGAGTGTTGCTAGTATGGACCTCGGGGGAGCACAGGAAGCTCTGGTGCACATAAGGAGTGACCAGGGTGATGGCGGCACTTCTGATTTCCCTGATTTGTGGCACTCAAGGGATCACCTATGCCCTGTCACAGTCAGGCTGTATGGACAGACTCCTCAAAAGAGGCTTGTGGGTAGGGTCCTGGGAGCTTCTACAGCTCCATTCTCACAATGGTTTGCTTTTTCTACAGTCACGTGTGCACACAAGATCCTCCAGGTAGGCCACCTTTCTGGGTATCATTCTCGCCTCCCTGGGAAGCAGGAGGAGCCAGGGGCTCTGGGTGGACCATCTTCAAAGTCTGTGTAGCCCATGGCTCTGCCGGTGGGAAAGTGGCAGATGGCTATCACGAGCTCGACCCCAACACCTGTCCTGGTTTTCAGTGAGTGCCACACCCTGGATATAGCGCTACAGCATCCTGGCATCCTGGTGGAGGTGGGCAGGCACTGTCTTTGCACAGTGGCTGGTGGTACTGGTGTTGGTTAGCGGCTCCCCTAGGCTCTTGCTTGGTTTGAAAATAAAGTGATTTCACAAGTAAATCTGCCACAATGTGTCTTCTCTGGGGCTGGGGTGGTTCCTGTTCTGGGGAAGATGACATCGCCAGGGATCCGACCATGGAACCTCAGAGCCAGCTCAGAGACAAAAGGATCTGAAGAATTCCTTTGCTTGAGTTATTGAGTCTGAAGACAGGGCTGGTAGCTTTTCACTGGGGACAAAATATAGCCCCTGGAATGGCAGAGGCTGAGTTGCCTGGCTAGGCAAGAGCTATGTTGAATAGGTCAGGACATTATTAAGGCAGTCACTGGACTATCGGACTCCAACCACCTATGCCTTCTGAGCAGGAAGGCAACTGAGTGCTGCACAGTAAGAGAGCACAGATGGTGTCTACCAATAGCCTAGTGGGTTAGCATCCACAGGCTGCCTAGCGGGAAGACACAGAATCCACAGTTGGTCTAGAGGGGGAGGTCAGTATCCACGAGCTTCCTAGCCGGGAGATACAACCAGGGCTCTAGCTCTTCTTTTTCTGCCCATGGCTTTAGCTGCTTGCTGGGAGTGGGCATGGGGCTGATGGTGTTGGCACGGAACTCTCAAAGGGTTGAGCCTGTGGGCCCTCATTATAAATGGTATATCAGGTCTGGAAATGGTGGAATGATGTCATCTATTAGAAAGTAACACATGTCAGTGGGGTAGGGTAAGAGGGGGTCAAAGCTTGTGCACACATAAGTGCACCTCCCCATCTCTTTCTTGCCCTGGAAGAGCATCAGTATCCCCCAGACTCTGTACATAGCCTTGGGAAGGGAGTCCCAAAGTTTATGCCTAGCTGCTACTGCTTCCGTCCCTGCTGCTCTGTGTGCATAAATGCCCAAGAGGCACTCTAGGCTTCTGTCTCTCACCTGGGTTATGAGAGTCTCGAGGCACCAGGGCTAGGGGAGGCCTTCCAGGCTGCAGTAGTACGCAGGTGTGTATACTTCTAGCCCTTCAGTAGTGAGGGATATGAGGAACAGCCTCCATATGGCTTCTGAGAACACTGAGGTGTCCATCTTCAGGGGCCTCCCAGGCAGCCAATGTCTGCTGGAGCCAACAATAGCCAGGCTGAAGCCACACCTGCCCACCTCTTCCCCACCCATCGAAGCAGCCTGAGGCTCCGGAATAGGACCCACCCTCGCTGTACAACAGGGCAGATATAGCGAGACACAGGTTTAAACTGAGCTAAAGATGAAGCTGGAGATGGCCCTGGCCATAGCCATAGCCCTAGTCCTGGCTGTGGTGTCCTGGACACAGGAGTTTTTCCCTAAGGAGGCCCAGGCCCTCAACTGGAGCAAGGTGAGCCACATGCCCCTTGGTACTTCATTAGGTGCTAGGGTTAAAGACTGCAAGGACCAGTTCTGGCTGTGAGACCATCTGAGGTAATGTTCCCAGCAGCTGTGGAGGTCAGCTACGTTGGTTCCCTGTTCTCTCCCACCACAGCCCCAGCCCTGAGACCCCTTCACAGACGCCTCTACAAAGGAGCTGAGGCTGTATGTAAGAGGAATAGCTGGGTGGAGAGCCAAGCACTAGATGTGTCCTGAAGCAGGACTGTGGGCATAGCAGCTAGCCTCACAGTGTGAATAGCACACACAATCACAGGGTTATTAGGAGCAAGGGATTTGCAGCAGGGAATTGCTGGTGGCTAGTGGCTCAGGGGCAAGTGGAAGGACTGAGCGTTCGTGTCACAGGGAGGCCAAGAGGGAAGGGGCCTCTGAGGTGGGTAGGGTGGACCTAGCTCAGGCTTCAGCCTCTGGGGCACCTGACCAGCCAAGTACTGGCTCCTCTTCAGTCTTGTGTGGGCAGACAGGGTAGTACTCCCCTGTGATACAGATGTGGTCTGGGTCTTGGGAAAGAATCACTAGATCTGCCCTCTGGCTGGGAGCTTGGACAGGCATCATGGTGTAGTGGTTCACATGGTCCTTCCCCCATGGCTCGGCAGTTTTCAGGCTTCTGGTACATTATTGCCATCGCCACAGACACCCAGGGGTTCCTACCGGCTAGAGACAAGAGGAAGCTGGGGGCATCTGTGGTCAAGGTGCACAAAACAGGCCAGCTCAGGGTGGTCATCGCCTTCAGCCGGTAAGGGGGTGTGCTGCTCAGGGTGGTCATCGGCTTCAGCAGGTGAGCGAGTGTGGTGTGGGAGTGGTCCTGGTACACCTTTGCAGGCTAGCCAGGGAAGCAGGAAGCAGTGTGGAGTCCTGAGAAGTGGAGACAGCCTTGTCAGATGCCTTAACTATCTCTTTGTTCCCTAAAATCCAAGGAGTAACTTGGGGAGAAATAGTGGGTGGAAGGGAGAGGGTGTTGGGAGTGGATCTCTCAGCTCTGAGCAGGCCTTTGCCCAAATGAGAAGACTCTCCTCCACACTGTCCACCTTGCCTCCCCACTTCCCATCCCTGGGCTCTAGGGACAGAGGGCAAGGAGACTGGCAGAAGTTGGCTGTAGAGGTGGCAGCCAGTGGTTAAGAAGAGCCCCCTGGCTGCAGCTCACAGTATCTGTCCTCCAGGCCTCGGGGATGCCAGTCCAAGGAGGTGACTCTGAAGAAAGACAGGAAGAGACCTGTGTTCAGGAATACCCGTGAGTAGGATGTCTGGGCCACGGAAACCGAGCATGTGGCAGGCAGGCCGGACACCCAGGATGGGTGAGCAGGCGGGTTGTGGTTCCATACCTGAATTCCTTTGAATGGCTTAGCCTGGGAGGCGAGGTCAGTGAGGGCTCTGTGCTGTGGGTGGGCACGGATGTGCAGGCACCAATGACCACTGGTGCTTCTCTTGCAGTCAAGGGGGTAAAGGGCTTCCATGTGCTGTCCACTGACTACACATATGGCCTGGTATACCTCCGCCTGGGGCGCGCAGGCAGCAACTACAAGAGCCTCCTGCTTTTCAGTGAGTACCATGTGTAGAATCATCTTTGGGTGTCAGAGCCATGATGGTGGAGTGCTCGGGGACCAGAGACATGGGGGTGGGGGGATGAAGGGAAGACAAGGCTGGCTAACCAGGAGCGGGGGATGGCTGGTGTAGGGTGGTCTAAGAGGGGCTATAGAAGTGGAGCTTGCTGTGGGTAGGGCTGGAGGTGATGGCAGTGGATTAGGTCGACTGGAGACCCTCTCCAGGAGGGGTCTAGATGCAGGAGCTGCAGTATGAGACAGCCTATGCGTGAGTGTTGGGGTGCTGTCTGAGAGGAAGTAGGGATGTGGAGTATGAGTTCTGAGCTCTGGGAAGTGGAGTGTTAGAACTAGGTAGGTAGATCCGGTGGGGACAAGGGAGTTTTGGGGAGGGTAAATGAAGGTGACATGGCCGGGAGGAGGGCACAAGCCTGGGCTACAGAGAGGGATCTGTGGAAAGAGCAGCGCAGAGGAGTGTTAAGCAAACAGCAGGCCTGGATGTGCTCAGGGATGGCTACAGTGGAGTGTAGGCACAGAATGACAGTGAGAGAGAAAGATCAGAATTCAGCCTTCCAAATGTCATATGGGAACCCCTGCTGCACTGATTCTGTCTCCAACTGCAGACAGACAGAACATCTCTAGCTTCCCGAGTCTGAGAGAATTCCTGGACACATGTCATATTCTGCAGCTCACCAAGCAGGCCACCATCCTTCCGAAAGACGGTACCACATGGCCTCAGGCTTCCGTTCTCTTGCTCTTGTTCTGTCCCACAAGGCAGCTGGTCCATCCAGGAGGGGGGTGTGCGTGTGCATGTGTGTGCACGTGCCTGGGTGTGTGCGCATGAGCATGCATGTGCATATGTGTGTGTGCGAGTGCATGTGTAGCCATGTGTCTGCAAAAATCAGCTGTGAAGGTGCCCAAATGTCCTCATTCCTTGCTGAAACTATAGGCTTCCTGCCAGCATTGGGTGTGCAGGGTCCCATGCAAACAGTGATGGTTCCTAGAGTCTATAGACTCTACCTGACACTCAGAATCGAGGGGCTGCACACCTCTACCCTCTTTAGAATCCAGGGCAATGGGGACAAGGACCTTCATGTGGATTCATGATGGGATGGCAACGAGGCCTCTCAGCACCTCTGTCCTTGCCCACAGATTCCTGTGCACACACTATCCTGCCTTGACAGCCAGCCACCTCCTGCTTAGCCTTTTGACTTGAGAGTCCTCCAGGCCCTGAGAACACTGTTCCAGGTAGTGGCTGTGACATTCAGTGGCTGACTGGCTGCAGAGAGCCTGAGCTATGGTTGCCACCTTTGCCTCTTCCTCTGGGCTGTGCGCATGGCTTTCTCTTTGGCCTACCTGCCCTGCAAGGTCCTGGACTTCACTAGAGGCTGAGTCTGGAATTCACCGTTACTTCACCCTGGGGAGGCCAAAACTGACTTCAGCCTCACCCTGCTCCCATCTTCTCCTTTTCTTTTAAAAAAGCTTTCTTTATTTTGTGGGCTAGAGATGGCTTAGTGGTTAAGAGAGCATATTGCTGAGAACTCAAGTTCAGTCCCCAGCATCCATATTGTGTGGCTCACAACCACCTGTAACTCTAGCTCAAGGGGATCCAACAGCCTCTCTGGCCTCTGTGGGCACTGCACAATGTGCAAACTGCCCACACATACATACAATTAAAAATAAAAATCTTTTAAATGTTTTCATTTTTTTGTTTGTTTTGTTTTATTTTGTTTTTCGAGACAGGGTTTCTCTGTGTAGCCCTGGCTGTCCTGGAACTCACTCTGTAGACCAGGCTGGCCTTGAACTCAGAAATCCACCTGCCTCTGCCTCCCAAGTGCTGGGATTAAAAGCGTGCGCCACCACTGCCCGGCCAAATGTTTTCATTTTTATATGTACTTTTTTGTTTATTTTTGTTTTGAGTGAGGCTCCACCATGTAGTCCTGGCTGGCTTGGAACTCACTACTTAGTGGGGTGGTGGTGACTCAGGCTTTAACCCTAGGACTTGGGAGGCAGAGGCAGGAAGATTTCTGTGAGTTCGAGGTCAGCCTGATCTACAGAGGGAGTTTGAAGATATCCAGGGCTTTATAGAGACCAAAGCTAAAACCAAACCAAACCAAATCAAACCTCACTATGTAGACAAGGCTGGTCTCAAATGTATAAAGATCCACCTGCCTCTGCCTCCCTAGTGCTGGGATTAAAGATGTGCTCCACATGACAAGCACTGTCATATCATTATGTTCTGCTCTTATTCATGCTCCCTTCTTGTTTTTCAGACCCTCATCCACTGGTCCCCATTTTTTGCTTTCAAGCTATGTATATTCTTATATTCCACAACCCTTTCCCTGCTTTAACCTGGATCTCCGGAGCCCCCTGCCCCTGTGACCTCCCTCTCAAGAATTTATTGATTTTTATATTTTATGTACATTGGTGTTTTGATGGCATGTTTGTCGGTGTGAGTGTCAGATCCCCTGGGACAGGAGTTACAGACAGATAGTTGTGAACTGCCATGTGGGTGTTGGAAATTGAACCTGGGTCCTATGGAAGAGCAGGCAGCCCTCTTAATCTCTCAGCCATCTCTCCAGCCCCCGTTGATCACTAACATTTTCATGGTCTCCTATTCTCATTGCACACACACACACACACACACACACACACACACACACACACACACTTTAAATTTAGACCTTGGGGCTGGGGAGATGGCTTACTGGTTAAGAGCACTTGTTGGTTTTCCAGAGGACTCAAGTTCAGCTCCCAGAAGTCATGTCGGGTGTCTCACAGCTTCAAGTAACTACTCCAGAGGATCTGATGCCATCTTCTGGCCATAAGGAGAGCTGAACATACATATACATACACACAAACCTACAATAGATAATATAAGTCATAAAAAAAAAAAA
>JADRCD010208797.1:4523-16173 GCA_019843815.1 Montemys delectorum
ACACACACACACACACACACACACACACACACACACACACACACACAGAGCCCACAATCTGTAGAATCAATTCAATGCTGCTTGTATTTATATGTTTTGAGAGCTGAACATTTGGCTTTGGCTAACCAACTGGGTGGGCTCATCCCTGGGGAAGACTGATTTGCCCTTTTTCAGAAGTCAGTTTATCCTGTGTAGACCTTCATCTATGGCTAGGGTCTTGCAAGACATTTTCAGATCATGCTGGCATGTCAGGTTTTGAATAGATAACTACAAGTTGATATTTTTTGAGTATAACTTCTCTGTCATATAGAAAGGACCCTGTCTCACAATGATATCCTATCTAGCTCTTGTAATCTATTTGTCCCTCTTCTGAGATAACCTCTGAGATTAGGTGTAGGGTTTTGATGTAGATATACCTGTATGGAGGTTGGTAATCCTGGGTAGTCAGTTGCTCCCTACATTTTGACCTGTTGTGCATCTGTAATGGTATGTGTCTGCAGAAGACTAGAAATTGTTTTAATGATGGGTGGTATCCATCCTTACCATTGTGTATAAGTATTTAGAATGCCATTAGAAATTATACTAATTAAAGTAGCAGTTGCTTCTCCCCTAGGTTGTATGGACTAACCAGCCCTGAGTAATTGACTAGGTTTATAGAACAAGATAAGGAGTACTTTCTATCGAGTGGGCATTATATACAGTTTAGATGGCTTCCCTAAGGTATAAGTGTTTCGACTATACCTTTGGGGATCTCTTGCTATTCTGGTTATTGATGTGGTTCATAGAGATCACATGTGGATTGAAATATTTACTAATTTTTCTCACATGGCAAATTGCATAGCACCTTTCAGTACTATCAAAGAGCCCTACTGCTGCCTTTCATATGTAACCCTTCGTGACACCTATAGCCTGCTACAGAGATCTCCTCTCTAGTGATCTTTATCTGCCCCATCTTCTGTGATTCCACTTATCTTTTCTACTGTCTGTGGGTTACTTGGGTTATATACTCACACCTACAGATTTAGAGCTAGGAACCAGGAACAAGAGATAACCTATGGTCTTTGCCTTTTGGATCTGGATTACCTCACTCTGTATAACATTTTCTAGTAGTCCCATTCATTTACCTGCAAATTTCATAATTTTACTTTTCTGGAAGGAATTAAAAAATGATAGAAAAGAAGATGGCAACTCCTTAAAAAGTTAAACAGAAAGTTGCCACATTAACCAGAATTTCTCCTCCAAGAAATAGTTCCCAGTGAAGTAAAAATATGCATCTTTATCAAAACATGTTAGGAATTTCCATAGCAGCTTGACTCATGATAGCCCACAAGTGGAAGAACTCAAACATCTTTCAATTAATGGCCTCATAAGCGTCATGTGAGACACAACATACATACAGAGTCTGGATTACCTTACTTGGGATAATTTTCTTGAATTCTTCCATTTGCTTGAAAATATCATGATGCCTTTTTTTTTTAAACAACTGAGTAGCACTCAATTGTGTAAATGTACCACATTTTTTTTTTAGTTCATTTTTACTTGAGGGATATCAAGGTTATTTCCAATTTCTGGCTATTATAAATAGAAAAGCAGTGAATATGGTTGATCAAGTATCTCTGTGATAGGATAAAATATCCTTTGGGTATGTACACAAGAGTGGTATAGCTGGATCTTGATGTTAATTGATTCCCATCTTCCTGATGAGTCACCACAGTGATTTCCATAGTAGTTGTAGACGTTTACAATCCCAGCAGCAATGTATGTGTTCCTTTTACTGTGTGTTTTCCCAGAATGAGTCATCACTTGTTTGACTGACTGTGGCCATCTTTAAAATTGTAAAATAAAACCTCAAAATAGTTTCGATTTGCATTTCCCAGGCATTTGAGTTTATCATATTGATAATTCTGTTTAGATTTATACCTCATTTCTGTTATTATTTTTTAATTTCATTTGATTTTTTTTTACTTATTTATTTTACATCCCACTCACTGCCCCACTCCTAGTTAACCCTTCTCAAACTCCTTCTCCTACCCCCTCCTCTTCTCTTTTGAGCAGGTAGGCCCCCTGCGTATCCCCCACCCTCGCACTTCAAGTCTCTTTGAGACTAGGCACTTCCTCTCCTACTGAGGCCAGCCAAGGCAGTCCTGCTAGGAGACCATATTTCAGGTGCAGGCAGCAGCTTTTGTGATAGCCTCTGCTTCAGTTGTTCTAGGCCTACATGAAGACCAAGCTACACATCTGTTACATATGTGTGGAGTAGCCTAGGTCTAGCCTGTCTATATTTTTGGTTGGTGGTTTAGACTCTGATAGCTCCAAGGATCCCATTTAGTTGAGTGTGTTGGTCTTCCAGTGAAGTTCTTATCCATTTCGAGGCTCACAATCATTCCTCCTGTTCTTCCATAAGAGTCTCCAAGCTCTATCCATTGTTTGGCTGTGGGTATCTATAAGTGTCTTAGTCAGATGCTGGGTGGAGCCTCAAAGAGAACAACATGCTTCTATATGTGAGCATAACGAAATATCATTAATAATGTTAGGAATTGGTGATTACTCATGGGATATTTTCAAGTTGTACCAGTTACTGGTTGGCCATTCCCTTAGTCGCAGTTGTGTCCCCCCTACCTGCATTTCTTGTATACAGGATAAAGTTTGGGTTAAAAGTTTTGTGGGTGGGTTGGGGTCTCTATTGCTCTACTGGGATTCCTGCCTGGCTACACAGATTGGCCTCTTCAGGTTCCATATTCCCAATGTTGTGAGTCATTCTTCAGGTCACCCCCATTTATTCCTGGGGTAACCTCCCTTATCCCAGGTCTCTGTCTCTTGGAGATGCCCCCTGACTCCTCCCACCAGTTGTTAATTTCCATTCATTTCCATGGCCATCTAGCAATCTCTCTTGTCCTTCCCCATACTTAATTCTAACTCTCCAATACCTGCACCATACCCCCTTCTCTCCAAGTTCCTGCCCCCCATTTGCCTCTTATGAGTATTTTATTGCCCCTTCTAAGTGAGATTCAAGCTTTCTCACTTGGACCTTCCTTCTTCTTTAGCTTCCTTAGCTCTGTGGAGTATAGTATGGTACCTGTATTTTATGACTAATATCCACTTATAAGTGAGTACATATCATGCATGTCCTTTTGGGACAGGGTTGCTCCCATTGGCCAGCAAAATTCATGATACCTTTGTTTACAATAGCTGAGTAATATTCCAATTTGTTGATGTACTACATTTCCTTTATCAATTCTTCAGTTGAGGGATGTTTAGGTTATTCCCAGTTTCTGGCAATTATGAATATAACTGCTATGAGCATAGTTGGGCAAGCATCCTTGTGGGATGTTGGAGCATCTTTTGGACATATGCCAAGGAGTGGTGTAGCTGGGTCTTGATATGGGACTATTCTCAGTTTTCTGAGAAACTGCCAAATTGATTTCCAAAGTGGTTGTACAAGTTTGCATTCTCACCAACAATGAAGAAGTGTTCCCCTTATTCCTCATTCTCATCAACATATACTATCTCTTCAGTTTTTTATTTTATCCATTCCAATGGGTATTAGATGGAAACTCAGAGATGTTTTGTTTCCATTTCCCTGATGACTAAGGACATTGAGCATTTCTTTAAGTGCTTTTTGGCTATTTGACATGACTGTTAAGAATTCTCTGTTTAGTTCTGTACCCTATTTTTTAACTAGGTTGTTGGTGTCTAACTTCTTGAGTTCTATGTGAATTTTGAATATTAACCCTCTGTCAGATGGAGAGTTGGTAAAGATTCTTTCCCAATCTGTAGGCTGCTGATTTGTCCTATTGGCAGTGTCCTTTGTCTTACAGAAAATTTGCAGTTTCATGAGGTTCCATTTATCAATTGTTGGTCTTATAGCCTGAGCCATTAGTGTTCTGTTCAGAAAATTGTATCTGTACCCATGGGTTCAAGGACATATTGCACTTTCTTGTCTATAAGATTTAGTGTATCCAGCTTTATATTGAGGTTGTCGATCCACTTGGATTTGAGTTTTGTGCAGAGTGATAAATATGGATTTATATTCATTAATCTACATATAGATATCCAGTTAGTCCAGCACCATTTGATAAAGATGCTTTCATTTTTCCATTGTATGGTTTTGATTTCTTTATTAAAATTCAAGTGTCCATAGATGAGTGGGTTTATTTTTGGGTCTTCAATTCAATTCATTTCCATTGGTCAATGTGTCTGTTTCTGAACCAATACCAGTCGGGTTTTTTTTTTTTTTATCACTATTGCTCTATAGTACAACTTGATACCAGAGAAGCTGATTCCTTCTAACATTCTTCTAATATTCAGGATTGTTTGGACTACCTTGATTTTTTATTTTTCCATATGACATTGAGAATTTTTTTTCAAGGTTTATAAAAGGTGTCTTGGAATTTGGATGGGGATTACATTGAATATATAGATAGCTTATGGTAAGATGGCCATTTTTACAATGTTAATCCTGCCTATCATTGAGCATGAATGCTATTTTCATTTTCTGGTGTCTTCTTCACTTTCTTCCTTCAGGGACTTAAAGTTCTTGTCATACAAATTTTCACTTGCTTGGTTAGAGTTACACCTAGATTTTTTTATATTATTAGTGGCTATTAAAAAGGATGTTGGTTTCCTAATTTCTTTCTCAGCCCATTTATCATTTGTATAAAGGAAGGTTACTAATTTCTTTGACTCAATTTTGTATCCAGCCTTTTTGCTGAAGGAGTTTATCAGGTGTAAGAGTTCTCTGGTACTCTTGGGGGTTGCTTATGTATACTATCATATCATCTACAAATAGAGATAATTTGATTTCTTCCTTTCCAATTTGTATCTCTGTGATATTTTTTAGTTCTTTTATTGCCCTGGCTAGAACTTCAAGTACTATATTTAATAGGTATAGATAAAGTAGACAGCCTTGTCCCTAATTTTAGTGGAAATACTTTTAAGTTTCTCTCCAATTAGTTTGAGGGTGGCTACTGGCTCACTGTATATTGCTTTGATTATGTCTAGGTATTTGCCCTTTATCCCTGATTACTCTAATACCTTTAATATGGAGGGATGTTGGATTTTATCAAAGGCTTTTTCAGTGTCTAATGAGATAATCCTGTGTTTTTATTTCTTGCAGTTTGTTTGTATGGTGGATTACACTGATGGAGTTTTGTGTACTGAACCATCCCTGTATCCCTGGGATAAGGTCTACTTGATCTTGATGGATGGTGTCTTTGATGTGTTCCTGAATTTGATTTGTGAGTATTTTATTAAGTATTTTTGCATCAATGTTCATAAAAGAAATTGGTCTGACATTCTTTTTCTTTGTAGAGTCTTTGTATGATTTAGGTATCATGGTTATAGTAATCTAGGTTGGCACCTGTAATTTTTTTTAGAAGTTGCAAGACATTTGCCCAGGCCTTTCTAGCTTTTAGAGTGTCTGTTGAGAAGTTGGATGTAATTCTGATAGGTCTTCTTTTGTATGTGACCTGGCTTTTTCCCTTGTCCCTTTTAATATCCTTTCTTTGTTCTGTACATTTTTTTGTTTCGATTATTATGTGGCTGAAGGGTTTTCTTTTCTGATCCAGTCTAATTGCTGCTCTATAAGTCTTCTTGTAAGTTTATGGGTATTTCTTTCCTTAGGTTCAGAAAGTTTGCTTTTCTGATTTTGTTAAGAATGTTTTCTGAGCATTGGAGCTGAGACTCTTCACCTTCTATTCTTATTAATCCTTGGTTAGGTCTTTTCATAATATCCCAGATTTCTTGTATGTTTTTGTCAGGAATTTTTTAGATTTAACATTTTCTTTGACTGATGTATCAATTTCTTCTATTTTATCTTCTATACCTGAGATTCTGTCTTTCATCTCGTGTATTCTGTTGGTGATGCTTGTATCTGTTGTTCCTCTTCTCTTCCCTAGGTTTTCTATCTTAGAATTTCCTCAGTGTGTGTGTGTGTGTGTGTGTGTGTGTGTGTGTGTGTGTGTGTGTTGTATATGTGTGTTTATTGCTTCTATGTCTACTTATAGTTCTTGCAAAGTTTTATTCATTTCCTTCTCCTATTTAATTGTATTTTCCTGTACGTTGTGAAGGGATTTATTTGTTTCCTCTTTTAAGATCTCTATGTGTTTGATTATATTTTCCTGTATTTCTTTAAGGGATTTATTTATTTCCTTTTTAAAGACCTCTATCATCTTTATAAGATAGGATTTTCTTGTGCTTAGGTTGGATTAAGATATTCAGGGTTTGCTGTAATTGGGTATCTCTGATTTAGAGGTGTCATATTGCCCTGGCTTTTGCTGATTGTGTTCTTTTGAGGGCCTTTAGACATCTGGATGTTTTTGGTCCCTGGATTTTCTTGTTGTATTAGGTATTGAGAGGGATGTGAATCTTGATGATCCTGATGTGGCAGACCTCTGATACAGGTGTCCTTGTCCTGTATAGCTCTGAACCTGTAGTAGCATAAGGTTCAGGAGCCTCAGGTCCAATGAAGTTGGGCAGAGTGATGGCAGGAGAATGGAGCTCTTCTTGTGCTAGCAGATTGCTTGGGAAAACTTGGCTTGGTCCAGTGGTCTCAGAGAACAGGGGGGATTGATTGGGGTAGGGAAGCTAACCTGTATGGTTTCCAAGTCTGATGGAGAGGGAGGGGGGGTGGCAGGAGAATGGAGGTCTCCCTGGGATATCAGGCTGCTCAGCTCAGGCTGGCTTCACCTAGAGGTCTCAGCAAACAGAAAAAATGAGTGAAGGGAGGGTAGTTTACCTATATGGTTCAGGAGTCTCAGGTCTGATGGAGGTAGGGGGAGAGACAGTGAGACAATGGAGGTCCTCCTGGGATTGTACGCTGCTCAGGGCTGTTTGGCTGGGCCCAGAGAACTCAGAACTCAGGGAAGATGGGTGGAGTGAGGGAAGCTTACCTGTATGGTTCAGAAGGCTGATGGAGGTGGAGGATAGGGAGCAGTAGAATGTAGCTACAGTTCATTTTTAATCAGATTATTTGGGTGTTTGATATCTTGGTTTCTTATTGTTATTGTTGTACTGCTGTTGTTTATATAATTTCCATATTAGTTCTCTGTCAGATGTGGAGTTGCTAGATCTTTTTCCATTCTATAGGCAGCTGCTTTGTCAGCATGACTGTGTCCTTTGCTTAACACAGCTTTCAGTTTCATGAGGTCCCATTTATTAATTGTTGATCTTAGTGCCTATGTTAAGAGTGGTCTACTCAAAAAGTATACTCCTGTGCTGAAGAGTTCACACCTATTTCCCCACCACCTGTACTTTTAGCTTCATTGTATTTGGTCTTATAATAAACTCTTCAATACATCTGCACTTGAGTTTTGCGGAGAGTAATACATATGGATTGATTTGTATTCTTCTACATGCAGTTATCCAGTTTGACTAGCAACATTTGTTGAAGATGCTCTTTTTTTCTAGCGTTTTTGGTCCCTTTAAAAAACATCAGATATACATATGATGTTTTATGTCTGTGTCTTCAATTCAATTCCATTGAGCAATATGTTTATTTTATACCAATACTGTATTCTTTTTATTACTATAGCTTTGTAGTAGTACCTGAAATTACAGAAATGTTAGAACTAGCAGACATTGTCAATGAAATGGACCTAGCAGATAATTACAAAGAATTTCACCCAAACATAAAAGAATATACCTTCTTTGAACCTCATGGAACTTTCTGCAAAACTGGCCACATACTTAAACACAAAGAAAGATACAAGATACAAGAAAATTGAAATAACTCCTGTATCCTATCTGACCACCATGAAATAAAGCTGGATATCAACAACAACAACAGAAGCAAAAGAAAGAATAAAAATTCATGGAAGCTGAATAACTCCCTACTAAATGCAGAAATAAAATAAATTAATAATTTTCTAGAATTGAATGAAAATGAATGCACAACATATCCAAACTAATGGGACATAATGAAAACATTTCTAAGAGAGAAGCTCATAGCACTAAGTGCTACATAAAGAACCTGAAGAGATTTCATATGAGGAAGTTAATAGTACACATGAAAGCTCTAGAACAAAAGAAAGAAATTACACCTAAGAGGAGTAGATGCCAATAAATAATCAAACTGAGGACTAAAATAAAGAAAATAGAAAAAACTGAATAATACAGAGAATCAATGAAACAAAGAATTGGTTCTTTGAGAGAATCAATTAGATTGACATACCCTCATCTACATCAATTTGAAAGGTGGAAAGTGGTAGTGTGCAAGCTGGGTGTGTAGTGTACACCTTTAATCCCAGTACTTGGGAGGCAGAGGCAGGCAGATCTCTGAGTTTGAGACCAGCCTGGTATATAGAGCAAGTCTCAGTACAGCTAGGACAACACAGAGAAAGCTTCGTTTAAGAGAGAGAGAGAGAGAGAGAGAGAGAGAGCGAGAGAGAGAGAATAAACTAAGAAAATTCAGAGAATCTTATGATCAAGACAAAAGCTAAACAGAGAAGAGACATACTTTAAAACCTGTACTTTACCACATTGAAAAAATCCAAAAGAAATGGATCATTTTTTCAATAGTTTCAACTTGCCAAAGTTAAAACAGCATTCAGATAAGTAATTTAAATAGATTTATAGTCCCTAGTAAAATAGAAGGAGTCATTAAAAGTTTCCCAACCAAAAAACCAAGGTTTTAGTGCATAGTCTTACCAGACTTTCAAAGAAGAGTTACCACCAATGCTTCTCAAATTATTCCACAAAATAGAAACAGAAGGAACATCGCCCAGTTCATTTAGTGAGGTCATAGTTACCCTGATATCCAAAGCATGTAAAGAACTAACAAAATGTGGGTACGTGCTTGAGTTTGTGTCTGTGTGTGTCTGTGTGTGGCTGTGTATGTCTGTGTATGTGTTGGAAGGGGATGTTGCATAATAATTTTCCTCATTAGCATAAAAGGAAAAATACTCAATAAAATACTTGCAAATCTAACCCAAGAACTCATTAATAAGACCATTCTCCATTATCAAGTAGGCTTTATCCCAGAGAAGAATATCAATAAATGGTATCTACTACATAAATAAACTGAAAGAAACAAAACACATGCTCATCTCATTAGACTCAGAAAAGATTTTTAACAAAATGTAACACCACCTCAGGATAAAAGTCCTGTAGAGATTAAAGCTTTAAGGGATGTACCTCAACATAATAAAGGCAGTTTATAACAAGCCTATAGCCAATAATAAAATAAGCGAAGAGAAACTAGAAGCAATTCCAATAAAACCAGGAACACAGCAATGCTGTCCATACCTTTTCAATATATAGTTCTTGATGTCTTAGCTAGAGCAATAAGACAACTGAGGGAGATCAAGGTGATACAGATGGTAATGGAAGAAGTCAAGATGTCTTTATTTGCAGATTATATGATAACATATATTTAAATGATTCTAAAAATCCCACCATGGAACTCTTACATCTCATAAACACATTCAGGGAAGTGACTAGATACAAAATGAACTTAAAATCAGTAGCTATCCCATATACAAATGACTAATGGTTTGAAAAAGAAATCAGCAAAAAAAAAAATCACCTTTCACAATAGCCACAAATAGCATAAAATAGCTTGAGGTAACTCTATCCAAGCAAGTAAATTACTAGTAGGATTGAAAACTTAAAGAAGGTTTCAGAAGATAGAAAGATCTTCCATGCTCATGGATCAGTCAAATTAACATAGTAAAAATGATCATCCTACCAAAAGCAATCTACAAATTTAATGCAAAATCTGATGCAAAACATAGGCTCTTTGGTGGACAGTGGTCAGTATTGCCTCCTCCATGATTAAACACACATTCTATGAAGGCTCTTTCCCTTAAGTGCCTGCTATTTTTGTTAAGTCCTATTCTGACACATTTTACAAATGAGAATACTTCTGTTTTGGCTGTCTTTGCCAATATTTTTACACTAGTATGAGGTAGAGCAAAGAGTGGAATTCAAGAACACTTAATGCTATGTTGAACATTATTATTTCAACCCTGTCTGAATCACTAACCAAACAATACTATTTTTTTAACTCCATTTGAGTCAAATCGGAGAAATTAGTGGGTAGTCAAATTTATTAATTTGTGGATAAATTTCAAGGTGTACAAGATTTAAAATATTCAACTTGAAAAAAGTGTCACTTTACCCAGTTGTCCAAGTGAAAGCACCCACTGTTCTCTTCCTCCAGGACAGGTAGCAGAATCCAGGAGATACTAATCAGGACAATCAGGCTGGCTTTACATTCTTCATTTAGTTTAAATGAATTCTTATATTTTTGGTTGTGAGCCTAGCCTTTAATGGCAGAGCTATCTCTCCAGCCCAAATGAATTCTTTAAAAATGGTTCCAGAAGGCTGGACAGTGGTAAGATTTATGCCACATATAAAGCATCTTATGTAACATATCAAATACATCTTCTAAGTCTATTGTTCCTTGTGCAAGAAAAATATCTTAAAAGAACATAATACATTGTACTATGTACTACATTGCATTGTGTACATTGTGTTACATACACTAAATTTTGTACTGTAATATATAGCATAAAATACACTGAAGCTATACTTATTTTTTTAAAGACTTACTTATTTTATTTATGTGAGTACAGTATAGCTGCCTTCAGACACACTAGAAGAGGGTGTCAGATCTCATTACAGATGGCTGTGAGCCACCATGTGGTTGTTGGGATTTGAACTCAAGACCTTTGGAAGAGCAGTCAGTGCTCTTAACCACTGAGCCATCTCTCTAGCCCCGAAAGCTGTGTTTATTTTTATGTTTCACACTCAGTATTAAAGGGAGAGAACAATTTGGCTTATGTTGGACCATTCTGCTTCTGTGAGCCACCAACAAACTCCTTGCTGTGAGCCTCCTCATATGAGCCTTCTTTTCCTGGCTCATTTCACCAGCATGTGGTTTTAAGATCCATTTGTGCGAGTCAGGCAGGCTGATTCTGATAGAGTGTGTTGGTTAGTAGAAAAAAGGTATCATCCAATTAGAAGATTGCAGGCAGCAGTGCAAAGCTTAATAGAGACTTTATATCTGAGGATCAATTCATTTAATGTATTACAGATTTGTAGTATTGGCTCTACTATAGTGAGCAAGGCTTCAAATGATTGCCAAACAGGCAAACATCTTTGAGAAGTGACACATATATTGCATGACATGACTATGCCTTTCTTCATATAAAATGGAGAGCACTTTTTATTTTTTGCTTTTGAATTTGACAGTGATGTATTCTCTTTGGCTTCAGAGATAACATGGATTGAGATAAAATTTAGAAAGTGAATGGGAGACCATGGGAAACAATCATCAGACGAGAAAACTGAGCAGGAAATGCTTATGTAGATAAACGAAGTATACGGAAGGGCAAGAGGTCATTCAGAGTGATCTCCTTCTCAAAAGACTTTTAAATTTCAAAACAAGTTGAAATAGGAAAATGGCTTTTAAAAATACCTGGTCATACAAGTATACTCTAAACTTTATGCTAAAAAATTCTTATGCAAAAAAAGATGGCATAAAGTAAAATCCCTTTCATATATATACCAAAATCAGTACCTATAGAAAAATGTGACATTGGTGAAATGGACCCATAGCTTGACCCCTTATCTCAAAAAATCATCATAAAAATATTTCCCAGTTTGAACTTTTGAACTTGGAGTTTCTTTCCAAATTAGTTTTTTTTTT
>JADRCD010208798.1:3188-23704 GCA_019843815.1 Montemys delectorum
AGAGAGAGAGAGAGAGAGAGAGAGAGAGAGAGAGAGAGAGAGAGAGAGAGAGAAAGAAAGAAAGAGAAATAAAATCACCTCCTTTGTTGATGATTCTACAGTTAAAGGCCCCTGTCTCTAATCTAGATGATCCCAGTTCAGTCTCTCACAAGTTGTCCTTTCACCTAAACACACAAATTCCATGTAGGATATGTCCCATCACACAAATAATGCAATTGTAAAGTATAAATACATAAGTACAAGATTAACAAATATGTTCTATTGCCAAAAGGAAAGAAAACAAAATAAATGAAAAAGGTTACTGCATGACACAAGTCAGTCTACTCACTGGTCAGTAGCAGAGGGGTTTATCTGCCATCAGATGGCGTGATTTCCCCATTGGTGCATCTCTGCAAGCTAGTTTCCATGTGAAAAGAGACCCTTTCGGTCTCTACTCTCTATGTATATTTGACATGGGAATTCAGTACTGTTACTATGAACAAGGTATGGAGAAATGGCTCAGGGCATTGGCTGTTCTTGTAGAACAGATTAGAGCAGATGAAAAGTAGATGAAGGCAGATGTATTAGGAAGCAGCTCTCCAGTGGGTTCAGAGATATCAGAAGTGAAGGAGAGTGAAGTCACACTTCTAGGCTAATGGAAGGTGGGGAGATTATGGGTCTTGGGTTGTTGGTGACTTGTAAGGTATGTGCTGGGATTATGTCCAAACATGGTCAAAAACTGATCCCCTGTGTGAGCACTCTGGCACAAGTTGCTGGAAACTCAAGAGATGAGGAGTGATGATGATATGTTGGCCTAGAGTTTTTTTCAACTGGGCAGGGAGTTTTCTCTGGGGGTGTAGGACTGGAGTAGGAGTGGAAATGGGGTTATGCAGCTCATGGAGGGAATGAGCAGGTGTTCCATCCTAACACTTATGATCCTCTTACAGCCTATTCTTAAGTACTAGCATCAGAGATGTGGGAAACCAGGCTTAGTCCTTGAAAATGTGCTAAGTTTTGTGCTGTGCCTTTCCATAGGATGGAACTGGAGTGGAGTTTCAGACTTTTGTGTGAGACTTTTCTTTTAGAGACACAAGGCAATTGACTACTCACCCCAGATAGGGAGCAGAGGACAGAACAAAGTATAGACAGCAACAAATTCCAGCTGAGTGAACAATGACATTTATTGGGGTTACTTACAGAAGAATAAATTATTCAAAGACAGAGGTCCCAAAGTCCACAAAAGCACAGATGATATCTCACAAAACCTGGGAAGTGGAAGCATGCTCCAGAGCATACAGACACCATAACAAGTTGGAGAGTGTTCTTTGAGGTAGCTCAGTTGCTTGGAGCATGTGCTTTGAAGTGACTCAGTTGATCTGTACCTCTTCTAGTCAGTTCAGCTGCTTTGGCTTCTGCTAGGCAGCTGATCTGATGTGAAAGTCTTTACAGCTTGCCTTGTCTGAAAGCCTTCTTTGAAGCCTTGCCTCACTGAAGAAACTCTCAGCAGCCATTATTGTTTACTCTTGAGAGGGATGCCCTAGTGAATCAGGTCAGTTTCGGATACTTTCTGAAATGACTTTGAGTTGTTTGCCCTCTGACTATGGAGCTTCCCTCAAGGTGTAATGGTTCAAACTCCCAGAAAACTGCTACACATTACTCTACCCACATCCTGCAGCTCTTACATTCTTTCTGCCAGCTCTTCCGCAATGGTCCCTGAGCCTTGGAAAGGGTGGCATTCATATCCACTTATGGATAAGAATTAGGGCAATATATCACAGCAGCAGTACCTTGGACTCAAGAGCTTCACTGGAGCCTGAGGTGATGCTGATAATTTTGGCAATCTATGGCATTAAAATAAGACTTGTTTACAAGGCAATGTGACAGGAACATCTTATCCATCTAATAAAAGAATAGAAACTGTTCCCCATTCTGAGCTATGTCCCCCATATCTACAGGGTTTTGTCCATACTTACAATATTGGATATGAATCCCATTTTATGGAGTGGACCTTAATTCCAATCAGAAAGCTTTTGTCCTTACTCATATTAATCTGGCTACTACAGAATGAAAGGAACATCCTGTCTGGCTTGCCAGCAGAGTCCATAGGTAAGCAGGAATGTTGCTGATAGAACTCTACCAGCAACCTGTATCCCACCCTCTAGCACCATGATTGCCCAGCAACAGGTTAGGTGTTTCCAATTCAGTCCCAGACCCATTTCCTTTGTCTTGTAGTCAAAGAAAGCAATGTCTTCAGCAAATCCAGTCTATCTGTTTAGTTTTGGCATACAGCCAGCATCAGTGGCAATTAAATCTATGGTTTGTGGGCCCTCAAGGGTTTCCACAGTCAACAACTCTCAGGTGGGGAGCCCAGCCCTGGCACTGGATTTTCATTCAATTTCCACATGCCTTCTAGGGAGTATCATTTTTCCTACAAGTAAGATGCCTTTTGGACTTTTTTCTTTGAATTAACCCAGCCCCTGTAGGTCTGTAGGGTAGACAGAAATAACCTTGTATATGGGTGACTCTCCAATGGCTTGCCAAATCTGCAAAACACTCAAAGGCTAATTTTGTATCATCCATGTAAAAAAATGTTTTTCAGAGGATGGGCAGGAGAAAACAATGTCCTGTACCACCATCCCCTAACAAATAGTGGGATTACATAATGACTTGATGAAGCACTCAAACTGTCTGTTACATCTGTTCTAAGTAAGATAATGGTGATCCCAGAAGTTCACAACTAAGAAGAAACTAAAGTTTAACATAAGCATGCTCTAACACAGTGTGGATAGGATCTATCCATTTTATCAGTATCAATTCCTCCACAGATCACAGTGGGTATAAAACATGGACAGCAGCTGTAACTTAGTCCCTGTAATGCTCAGGCATTCCCTCTGAGCTGTTATGTTTCTGTATCCTGGAGCTCTTCCAAGGAGTCTCCTACATTTATCTCCATTCATGACCAAATCAGTTTGTTTGACTTAATGTGATTAGATCTTCTCAGGACCAAAGGGACACCTGGCCATGCTCTTGCCTGCTGCATCTGCTAGTTTCATATGTGTGGAGGGGACAGACTGTAGCTGTTTCTATAGCTTTAGCTTCCCCCAGTCAACAAATTTCACTATTTGAGAGTTTATAGCTGGGAAAACCATCTCCATATCTACCATAAGCATTTCCTGGAAGGAAATACACACTGCTTACTTTGGGGGGGATATATGCTTCTGAATTGATTATCTTAACCTGAATATTTCTATGACAGATGCGTCGTGCCAACTGTTCTTAGGCTTTAAACATTCCAGAAGTCCTTTAGCACAAAATTTTGCATTTCAGCAATGGTTAATATTTTTGTTGTTGTTTTTGATGCTGGTGGGGACTCTATATTGACAAAATCAAGCTACCTTTATTTTTAGGAACTGAGACAGACCTCCTCTATGCTGCCCTCTCACTTTCCACACAGTTTCCTTGCTCATCTAAATCATTCAGATCAGCAAATGCCTTTTCTATTATATAAAGTCTGGCCCCACTGAACTGTGCAGCAAAGTTCTTCAAGTTCTGTAATAGCCTCGTTCTCTCCAATGGATCAGTCTTTTCTTATATGAATCCTGTGAATACAGTTAACCTGTCCTAGTGAGTTAGAACCAACACAGTGTCTCTTCTTCTGATTTCCCACAAAAGCTAATGTCCCTCTCTTTTGGTCTTCCTGCCCCTGCTATTGATGGGGACATGCCATGGAGTTAACCATGTGTTCCTAATGAATTTCATATGCAAATCCATTAATAAGTGGTTTCCCTCATACTGTCTCAGATTATATATTTTTTGCCTTCAGGAAGGGTGGAAAGTTACACTACCCAGTTTTCCTCCTTCCCCAGCACTCACACTGATACCATTTGATTCCTTTTTTTTTTTTTTTAAGATTTAT
Organism: Montemys delectorum; assembly: GCA_019843815.1. Lineage (NCBI taxonomy): Eukaryota > Metazoa > Chordata > Mammalia > Rodentia > Muridae > Montemys > Montemys delectorum. The sequence continues at coordinate 7,084 of JADRCD010208798.1, forward strand.
TTTATTTATGTGAATACACTGTAGCTGTCTTCAGACACACCAGAAGAGGGCATCAGATCCCATTACAGATGGTTGTGATCTACTATGTGATTGCTGGGAGTTGAACTCAAGACCTCTAGAAGAACAGTCAGTGCTCTTAACTGCTGAGCCATCTCTCCAGCCCTCCATTTGATTCCTAATTTTTCCCATTGGCCCATGAGCTAGGTTGAACCAGGCTCTTTTATTCTGTGTTTAAAAGTCTTCTCTAACTCAGCAGTTCAAGTATCCAGTATTTTCTGATGACCCTAACTACTTGTAAGAAACCAATGTTAAGTTCCCTACTGCAGGTTACATTATAGAATTTCTCTCTTCCCACTAAAGTTTGGACTTGAAGGGCATCTTTCATTGCTCTTACTCCTACTCCCTCATCAACTCTTTAACCCAATATGCTGGCCAAACCATAGATTCAGATGGAGGATGCTGCTCACATCTCCCTTTTCTGGTTTCAGTAGTTTCTTTATTAGATGATCTCTGCTTTGCTACCATCTGTCTCAGATGTACTTTTAACTCCACATAATAGAAACTAGGAGACTTCCTCTGCTGCTTGTCAGCAATATCTCAAGGCTGAAAAGTTTCCCCGAAACATTCCTTGTTTTGTGGACATCTCATATTTCCATGATCATACATCTCACCTCAGGAACACATCTTACAGAGAGTCCAAAAGAATCATAATTTCAAGGATTCATTATCAACAAGTACCTCTTCATAAACTCCCATTATGTACAAATCCAAGATATCAGCCTTAGAGATTCTAAGAACCTAGATACAAACATATCTTCCTAGGAAGTATCATTTGCATTTGGAAGTAAAGATCCTTAGGATGAGAACCAGTTATAGAAGCTTTAGAAAACATCAGCACAACCTCCATGGAAACAGACCCTCATGATCACATCTAATGGCTGTGCCAGCGTGTTTGTTGTACTGCATAACATTCAATAGAGGTATCCAATAGCATATATTATAAAGATCTTTCCACTGACTTCTGACAGTCATCCTGTGATTTTTTTTTTACTGTACAACTTCTACTCAAAGTCACAAAGAACCCAAACACAGAATAACAATTTTTTGTTCAAAATTTCACTTCTCCTATCATGTCTACAAAATGGGGAAAATTTTAACTGATCAGCTCTGGATATTAGTAGCCACAAAGAGTAATATAAGCCATAAGAAATGTGAATATGCCATAATAAAACAAAAACAGCAACAAAATCATCAGCCTCACAAGCAGTCCTGAGAGCAGACTGTTAAAATTGCATTAGAAATATTTTTAATAGGATCCAAAATACAGGATATAAAAGATGCTTTAAAGCAATTTAAATATGATCATGAAAAGGCGACATATTTAATGATGAATATGAAGTCAAACTGGCAGGTCAAATTTGACCACAATAGGATATGACTCTGCATAGGTTGTACAATAAAAGACACAATTACCCAATTATCCTCTGCCTCATATAAGTCATATACCATATAAGCCATAAGAAATGTGAATGTACCATGAAAAAACAAACCACCAACAACAAAACCATCATCATCACAAGCAGTCCTGAGAGAGGACTGTCAAAATCACATTAGAAATACTTTTAGGACTGGTGAGATGGCTCAGCAGATAAGAGCACTGACTGCTTTCCAGAAAGTCATGAGATCAAATCCCAGGAAAAACATGTTAACTCACAACCAACCATAATGAAATCTGATGCCTTCTTCTGGAGCCATCTGAAGACAGCTACAATATACTCATTAATAATAATAAATAAATCTTTGGGCTGGAACAAACAGGGACTGAGCCAGTGGGGCTGACCAGAGTGAGCAGGATTGACTGGAGTGAGAAGAGGTCCTAAACTCAATTTCCAACAACTAGATGTGTATTTGTACAGCTACAGTGAGTACTCATATACATAAAATAAATAAATCTTAAAAAAGAATTATTTTTAATCAGATACAAATTCAGGATATAAAAGATGCTTCAAATCAATTTAAATATGACCATGCAAAGGCAACATATTTAATGATGAATGTGAGGTCAACCTAGAAGGTCAAATTTGACCACAATAAAGTATATGACTCTATATAGGTTGTACAATAAAACAGACACAATTTCCCAACTACCTTCTGCCTCTAATGACTTGCACTAATGATTCTACCCTTCTTTTTTTTTTCTTATTTTTTATTAGATATTTTCTTTATTTACATTTCAATTTCTCCTCTCCCAGTTTCCCTCCAAAAAACAAACAACAAACAAACAAAAACAACAAGAATAAATCCCTGTTCCCTCCCCGTTCCCCATGCCTGCCACCCCACCCTCTCCCACTTATTGGCCCTGGCATTCCCCTACCCTGGGGCACAGAACCTTCACAGGGTCAAGGGCCTCTCTTCCCATTGATGATCGACTTTGCAATCCTCTGCTATACACATGCTGCCAGAGCAATCAGTCCCACCATGTGTACTCCTTGGTTGATGATTGAGTCCCTGGGAGCTCTGAGAGTACTAGTTAGTTCATATTGTTGTTCATCCTAAGGGGCTACAAACCCTTCAGCTCCTTTGGTCCTTTCTCTAATTCCTTCATTGAGGACCCTGTACTCAGTTCAATAGATGGCTGTGAGCCTCTACATCTGTATTAGTCAGGTACTGTCAGCGCCTCTCAGGAGATAGCTATATTAGGCTGGCTTGTCCTTCCTTCAGTCTCTGCTCCATAGTTAGTCTCTGCAACTCCTTCTGTGGGTATTTTGTTCCCCCTTTTAAGAAGAAATGAAATGCCCACATTTTGGTCTTCCTTCTTCTTGAGTTTTTTGTGGTTTGTGGGTTGTTCTTTGTGTATTCCAAACTTCTGGGCTAATAACCACTTATCAGAGAGTGCATACCATGTGTGTTCTTTTGTGATTGGGTTACTTCACTCAGGATGATATTCTCTAGATCCATCCATTTCCCTAAGAATTTCATAAATTCATTGTTTTTAATAACTGAGTAGTACTCCATTGCGTAGATGTACCACAATTTCTGTATCCATTCCTCTGTTGAGGGACATCTGGGTTGTTTCCAGTTTCTGGCTATTATAAATAAAGCTGCTATGAACATGGTGGAGCATGTGTCCTTATTACATGTTGGAGCATCTTCTGGGTATATGCCCAGGAGTGGTATAGCTGAGTCCTCTGGTAGAACTATGTCCAATTTCCAGAGGAACTGCCAAACTGATTTCCAGAGTGGTTGTACCAGCTTGCAATCCCACCAGCAATGGAGTAGTGTTCCCCTTCTCCACAACCTCTCCACCTGAGTTTTTTATCCTAGTTTTTATCCAATCTGACTGGTGTGAGGTGGAATCTCAGGGTTGTTTTGATTTGCATTTCCCTGATGACTAAGGATGTTGAACATTTCTTTAGGTGCTTCTTAGCCATTTGGTATTGATCAGATGAGAATTCTTTGTTTAGCTCTGTATCCCATTTTTTAAATAGGGTTATTTGGTTCTCTGGAGTCTAACTTCATGAGTTCTTTGTATACATTGGATATTAGCCCTCTATCAGATATAGGATTGGTAAAGATCTTTTCCCAATTTGTTGGTTGCCATTTTGTCCTATTGACAGTGACTTTTGCCTTACAATTCTACCCTTCTTATTTTGCCTTTTAAAGAAGAGCTTCCGTTCCATAACCTACCCCCAGCATGAGCATAGGCCTCCCATCAGGAACATTACTTGAAGACAGACTTTGAGCATCATGGATTCCAAGGATTTATTGTTAGAAAGAAAATCTTCACAAACTTAAAATAGGAAAAATCCAAGATATCACCACTGACAGCACTGAGGACCTAGACAGAAGCATATCCTCCTAGGGAGTATCAAGTGTCTCTTGGAACACCAGCATAGGACCCTTAGCATTCCCTCATCCCCTCATCATGAGGGAAACAGATTATCAGAAACACCTTGATGGAAGTGACAGAGTGAGCCCCAGAGTGAGTGTTGTGCCCTGGGGACTTAGTAGCTCAAATCATGAAAGGTTCCTATTGACATGTCCATCCTTGGTGAGGTCTTCTATATTTTAGTGATGAGGCACATTCCACTCAGAATGGCAAAGAATTCCAAGGACAATTGGCAGAATTTATCCTGAATCTTGCATCCTGGATCATCTCTTCTTAGATAAAAATTCTACTAAATCAATAACTGACATTGAATGACATAAAAAGACCCACAGTCATTGAGGTCATAGAATACCCATGGCTGAACCAAGAAGACACATCACCAGTGTCCTCACAAGGAATCTCAAGGGAAAAATTCCCAACCCATAGTTAGAAAGGTATTTATGAAATAGTAAACACAGGGTATCAAGCACACCTTAAAGAAACAAATTAAATAGAATGTAATGGCAACATATTTGATCAGGAGAAAGAAACTCACTCTGTACCTGTCAATTGAACTATGTGATCACCAGTTATAAGAAACCCAGTACTTGGGCTGGCGAGATGGCTCAGTAGGTAAGAGCACTGACTGCTCTTCCAAAGGTCCTGAGTTCAAATCCCAGCAACCACATGGTGCCTCACAACCACTCGTAATGAGATCTGACATCTTCTAGTGTGTCTAAAGACAGTACAGTGTACTTATTTATAATAATAAATAAATCTTTGAGTCGGAGCGAGCAGGGACTGAGTGAGTGAGGTGACCAGAGTGAGCAGAAGCCCTAAATTCAATTCCCAACAACAACATGAAGGCTCACAACCGTCTGTATACAGCTACAGTGTACTCATATACATTAAATAAATAAGTAAATCTTTAAAAAAAAAGAAATATAGTACTCAATAGCAGAGCATGAATCTAGGAGTCTATCAGGAAACACACTTTCCTGAGGTAAACTCAGGAAAATTCAGATGCAAATATTTGCTGGTGTTTACAGATACCTTTTCAGGACACACTGAGACTTTGCTCATTGAGCACAAGACTATGAAGATGGTGACAAGAAATACTACAAGAAATTCTTCCAAGGTATGATTTTTCTAAGTTTATATGGTCAGAAAATGGACCCACATTGAGTCCCAGGTAAGTCAGAGATTAGCTAATATTCTGGGGATTCATTGAAAACTTCATTGTGCTTACAAACCTCAAAGTTCAGGACACATAAAGAAGATAAACAGAACCCCAAAAGAGACATTAACTCAATTGACCTTAAAGAATGACAGTGACTGGGTGGCTCTTCTCCCCTTCATCCTTCATAGAGTACAAAACTCCCCATACGAGATGAGATTCACCCCTTTTAAAGTTATATTTGGTTCACCTACTGACAGAAATTATTACAGAAGCAGATGAATGCTAATTATTATATAATTTTGAGGGTATCCAGTGGGTACACAAACATGTTTGGCTTAAACTTTGTGCTTCCATAAAACAGGTTTGCCTTTAGAGCTCTACCAACTTTAGCATGGAGATTGGGCCTTAGTCAACAGACACCTCCAGGGTCACTAGAGCCTCACCGAAAAGGTCGTTGTGCTACAGAGTTACAGTGTTGATGCACTGCATATCTATTTGCAGTTCAAGATCACCCTGGACACTAGGAGGAGACTTCATCCTCAGAACTCCCTCCTGTCTCCCACTGATGGGCCCCAACTATGCCCTGCCAAGACATATCCCTGTAACTGTTTTCATAAATCATCAGGAAGTCCCATGACTGGGCATTCTAGTCATAAGAGAAAGGGATGAGAAGCCAAATCATTTAAATTCAGACTCCATTTTAGAGGATCTGACTTCAGTTTGAAGTCAGGTAAACTAAAAGGCTGGTACCTAGCATTAGTTTCCAAGTTACTCCCCAAGTAAACCTGAGCCTAGCTCCAGTATCCCTTCACACCTTCACTTGACCAGCTACCTGATCTATCTGTAGAGAACAGACTGAAGAAAGGTAGTGTGCCTCTCACCCTCTCTTTTCTAAAGAGGACCTGTCCTGAGGAGAGAATTTCCCCCGCAGATTATACACTAGAATGGCCATAGGCCTGACTTTAAGAACAGAACATGTAGTGGGACTGAGATCAGTATCTGCTCCAGGGTTTATCACCATTAAGAATGTCTTCACAAATCATGACTATTTCAGGACGGCATGGCTAACACTCAGAATCTGGACCCAAGCACATGTTCTTTGGGTTTCTTCTCCAGCAAGAAAGCCCTGGGTGAAATCCCAGTTTAGAGGCCTCAGAAGACAATAGCCCATCCTCCTAGGAAACAGACCCTCAGCAGCATCTCAGCTAGCAGTGCCAGGCTCTACTTTGGACTCCGCCTAAGTAAGCAGAAAGAAAGGGTACCATAAGTACAAGTTTACAATGCCTACACAGCTTCTGTTCTTGCCTTTCCATCCATAAAACAAAACATCAAACAAGCACACAAAAAAACCAATGACTTTTGAGCAAAAGTAAATTTCTGGCAGCAAATAAGTGATGTAATGAAGAAACTGACTATCACATGCAGGTAGAGTAGTAATTACATCCTATTCTATTTAATCATATGTGCTTCGAATACTTTGTTTGTAACTTAAGTATTTACTAAAACAATGGTAATGATCTTAGAGAGAATCTTGCTGATTATGTATCAACAAGATTCACTGATATACCCCAGATAGAAAACACATCCCATCTGTCCTCCTAACAGGAATCTTGAAATATTTGAACTAGACGTAGAAAGCAAAGGATGGTAGCCTGAGAGTTGGGAAAGATGGAGGAGAATGTTAGTGAAGGAAAGAGTGGAATACTCGGGAGGAATCAGACAGAGGGTCAAGCCAGGCAGTGGTGGCACACACCTTTAATTCCAGCACTTGGGAGGCAAAGGCAAGCGGATTTCTGAGTTCGAGGCCAGCCTGGTCTACAGAGCGAGTTCCAGGACAGCCGAGGCTACACAGAGATACCCCGTTTCAAAGAAAAAAAATACAGAGGGCCAAATCCAACTCAGGACCAGCACAGCCAGAGCATAAGTCCTGTACATTTCTAATAAGAGACCCTTTCATGTGTCTGTGTCATGTGTTGTTGGAGGCACTGTGGTCCCTGAAGCTAATACTACAGAGTGGATAGAAACTCACTGAGGATGGAGACAGTCACAGGAGAGGAGAGAGGGACTGGGAATTATTGGAGAGAAAACCAATGAGGTCCTCTTTTATGACAGTGGGGCTTTGCTCGGCGTAGGTCATGGTGATTTATTATATTTCCACCAAATATGAAGACAAAGATATATTCAAGTAGATCTAGCTGACAACAGAAATTTCTGCCTCCTAGAAACCACCTCTAGTACTACTTTGTATATTTCCCATGGGTACCACAAAGGTTTGCTCTGCTGCAGTTACAGTGTCCTTGCTCCTGATGCTGCTCCTGGAGCTGTGGCTGTTGCTGCTATATTGTTGTTTCCAGTGAACTGTGAATGACTAGATATTTTCATTGCATATATGTGAACTTTCCAAAATCCCATGCTAGAGATACTGAAAAATTATCAACAACAGTATATAGCATGGGTTTATGCCTGAGACCATCTCATAAACAAGGCCAGGGACAGGGCTAACTCTTTGATCAAGACACCTGAGTAGAAGAGACATAGTCAGATGTTGCTCCCTGGCTCAGGACAATGGAAGCCCATGGCCAGTTACAAGGAGGGGGATAAAAGAACACTTTGTATCTTTGATGGAAAACCCATGTTTCCAGGTCTCTTTGAATGAAGAGGCTCTTGCATCCTCACCTAGATTAAGGCCAGATCAAGATTCTCACAAGTGCATGAACTAAGCAGAACAAGATAAATGAAAATGGCAGCTGATTTCTAGAGAACAGAGCCTTTTGGCTCTGACCCCTTGTTGTAGAACAACAGTGTCTCTGGCAGCTTATACACCTGACTCCCTGTACATGGTGCCTGTCTCTCCTTGCAGGAGCCACGTGAATATGTGGTGGTGCTCAAGTCCCCTCTATTCATCACCTCACCTGCTGTGTACATGAGCACTGAGAGTCCACTGGTTTTACTACATCCCTAGACCTGAGATGGGATACCACTTCCTCCATAAGATGATGCACAATGACTATCAAATGAAAGGGTCAGATATACATGAAACTGATCCATGAAAGTGATGGTGATTATGTGTGCTATTTATATGTGTCCTCTAGAGCAGTAAATTTAATCAATAAATGCAGAACTGAACCATGAGGCAGAGAAACGTGGAGCTCTGTGAATCGAGGCAAGCCTGGTCTATAAACCAGCTCTAGTCTAGCCAAAGATAAAGATGGCTACATGATGAAATATTGTAATTATAATTGCAAAATTATGTTGTGATGGTCCTCCAGCCAGTTTATCTCTTGAGCTGTTTCCAAGGAGAGCTTTACTCACGTGACTGAAAGAACTTACTGTTTGGTATTCTAAAGTCATGACACTTTGGAACACATGAGAAGGATAGCTCAGCTTCTGAGAGAAAAATCACCTGAGATGTTTACACACAGGAAACGAACATTTAAAGGCAGTAAATAAGTCAAACAGCCCCGAGATGCTTCTGTGGGCTTTCAGTATTATGGAAGGCTTGGGATATAAGCCTTCCATAGAGCCAGTGCTTCTATACATCATTTCATATACCTGGCCTTTAAGTACCTGCACAAGAGTCAGTGACCTTCTGCATGTTTCCAGACCTCATAGAAGAACAATCTTAAAAAAAAATCTTCATAGGAAGAACAACAATATCAACCAACCAGACACCCCAGAACTCCCAGGGACTAAGCCATCAAGGAAGGAGTGTACACATGGCTTCAGCTGAATATGTAGCAGAGGATGGCCTTGTCAGGCACTAATGGGAGGAGAGGTCCTTGGTCCTACGAAGGCTCAATAGATGTCCCAGTTTAGGGGAATTGAGGGCAGGGAGGTGAGAGTGGGTGGATGCGTGGAGGAACACCCTCAAAGAAGCAGGGGGAGGGAGGATGTGATAGGGTCTTTGAGGGAGGGAGGGAAATGGGGAAAGGGGATAAATTTGAAATGTAAATAAAGAAAATATCCAGTAAAAAATTTTACTGTCAGCTATATCAGGCTCCTGTCAGCAAGCATTTGTTGATATCCACAATAGTGTCTGGGTTTGGTGACTGTATATGGGATGGATCCCCAGGTGGGCATCTCTGAATGGTCTCTCCTTCAGTCTCTGCTCCAAACTTTGTCTTTGTATCTCCTCCCATGGGTATTTTGTTCCTTCTTCTAAGAAGGACTGACGTATCAATACTTTGATCTTCCTTCTTCTTGAGCTTCATTAGGTCTGTGAATTGTATCTTGGGTATTCTGAGCTTCTGGGCTAATATCCACTTATCAGTGAGTGTATATGATGTGTGTGTGTTTTTTAAAATTAGATATTTTCTTTATTTACACATCATATGATATCTCCTTTCCCAGTTTCCCCTTCAAAATAAAATAAAAACAAAACAAAACAAAAAAACTAAAATGAAAACAACAACAACAAAAAAACCCTGTTCCTTCCCCCTTCCTCTGCTCACCAACCCACCCTCTCCTGCTTACTGACCCTGGCACAGGTCCAAGGGCATCTCCTCCCATTGATGACCAACAAGGCCATTCTCTGCTATATATGCAACTGGAGCCATGAATCCCATCATGTGTACTCTTTGGTTGGTGGTTTAGTCCCTAGGAGTTGTAGGGGTACTAGTTAGTTCATATTGTTGTTCCTCCTATGGGGCTGCAAACCCCATCAGGTCCTTGGGTCCTTTCTATAGCTCCTCCATTGGGGACCCTGTGCTCAGTCCAATGGTTGGCTGCAAGCATCCACCTCTGTATTTGTCAGGAATTGATAGAGCCTCTCAGGAGACAGCTATAACAGCCTTCTGTCAGCAAACACTTGAAGAGACTGAGACCTGTGATAGGAAACAGAAGCCTGGGATAGGGGAGGTGCCCAAGAATCAATGTGAATGTCATTGGCTGTGACTCACAACATTGGGGATATGAAGCCTGGGGAGGTTGCCTCCTGTGGCCAGGCAGGAACCCCGGTGGAGCAATAGGGACACAAACCAACCCACAAAAATTTCAACCCAAAAGTTTTCTGTTTACAACAAATTCAGGGACTGGGGATGGAGCAGAGACTGAGGAACAGCCAATCAATAACCTTCCAAACTTGAGACCCAACTCATAGGTAAGCACCAATCCCTGAACACAATTAATAATACTGTGTTACACTTACAGACATAAGTTTAACATGGCTGTCCTCTGAGGTCCTCCCTCCACCAACTGACTCAGATAGGTACAGGCGCCCACAGCCAAACAGTGGATGGAGCTTGGGGACTCTGATGGAAGAATAGAAGGAAGGATTGCAACCCCTAAGTAGAAAGGAATGCTCCAAGAAGAGCAACAGAATCAACTAACCTGGATCATTGGGGCTCTCAGAGACTGAGCCACGAACCAAAGAACATTATCAGGCCTCTCTGCAAGTACATAGCAGATGTGCACCTTGGTTTTCATGTGAATTCCAAAGAACTGGACTGGGAGCTATCCTCAAAGATGTTGCCAGTATGTGGGATATGTTCTTCCAACTAGGCTGCCTTGTTCAGCCTCAGAGGGGAGGAAACAATTAGTCTTGCAGAGATTTGAATGGCCAGGGTTGGGGGATACTCAGATGACTCAAATTGCTCAGATCAAAAGGAAAGAGGGGAGATGGGAAAAGGATTGTGAAAATGGGTAACCTGGAAGGGGGCAGTGAGTGGGTTGTTCAATGAATGAATGAATGAATGAATGAATGAATGATTCTTTCTCCTTGGAAGTAGAAAATATCCTAGGTGAGGTAACCAGGATCCAAAAGGACATGTATATTTGGCAAAACCTGCAGAGACTTGATGTACCAGGGTAGGGAAATGTCTTGATATCACATCAACATTGATATAACTGATGACCATGAACAAGAGTAGGAAAGAGAGGGATAAGATCTGCTTAAGGAGCAAATGGGGACAGTACCCTCTGGGGATAAATCATGTCTGAAACACCTAACCCAACATGGTTGCCATGCTCAAGAAGCACTTGCTGACAGGAACATAGTGTGGCAGTTCCTTGGATGTCTGGCCAGCAACTAACCAATGCAGATGAAGATACAGATGCTGGGAGCCCACTATCAGACTGAACTCAGGGAACCTGGTAAGGGACCTGGCAGAAGGACTGGAGGAGCAGAGGGGGATTGCACCCCTATTGGAAGAACAATATAGGCTGGCCTGACCTCCCAGTTCTCCCAAGGACTAAACCACCAACCAAGGAGTGTACCTGCAGGGATCCATGGCTCTAGATACATATGTAGCAGAGGATGGTCTTTCCTGACAGCAACGGGCGGGGAGCCTCTTGGTCACTGGGAGGTGATGCCCTAGAGTAGGAGGATGTTGGATCAGTGTTGCAGGAGAGAGTGTGTGGGTTGGAGAGCTCTCTCGAGACAGGCAAAAGGAAAAAGGGAGGGCAAATGTGGGATGAAGGGGTTGGTGGAAGTGTAACTGGGAACTGGGATATCATTTGAGATTAAAGGAATGGAATGATAAATAAAAAAAAAAAAGTCTGCTAGAGCTGAAAATCTGCACGTAAGCTTTGACTCTCCCAAATGTAACTTTATAGCCTAGTGCTGAGTGGAAGCTGTGCTGATAAGATAAACTTGGAGGAATAGGTCACATTCAAAACACTAGAAGTTTTAAGGATCTCAGAGCCAGAGGTCATAATTCACCTAGGATCACTGAAAGAATAAGAATACAATTGTACTGTGAACTCTGGCTGTGGTTTTAACCTACCTTACAAGAACAATCTAACAGGCAGCCTTCTTTGCCTTGGATGTAACCAGCTTTTACACCCTCTGCCAATTCATGGCTTGTACATTATTCCAAGACTTTGACCTGGAAGAAAGCATGTGTATCACTTGTGAAAGCAGTAAATACCAGTGTTGAAAATAATCTTCTAAGTGACTATCCCTCATACATTTTCAATTCAATACTTGGTTATTGGTTAATAAACAATAATATGTGGGTTACTGCTTTTGGTGTTTGCCACTTGAAGCCAGTGACATAGTCAACTTTTAAACTTCTGTTAAAATTGTCTGTAAAGTATCCTATCATTTCCATGGAATAATTCTGTGTAGTTCCATAAAAAAAGCAGATATCCTTTTAGGAGGATGGGAGACATAGGGGGCATGAAAGATAGAAATCAAAACTGAACTCACTCTTGGTTAAATTTCTCCAAGGGAATGAAAGAACTTTTATTCCATGCCTTAATGCCACAAGGGTGCAATATAGATTATGAGAACTGAATCTCTAAGGTCTTCATCAGTCCAGGGATCCATTTGTGCAGTGATAAGATTATAATCATAAATCATAACATCATTTTTGTTTTCAAAGGTTCAAAACTTTATTTATTAGATATTTTCTTTATTTACATGTCATATGATTTCTCCTTTCCCAGTTTCCCCAACAAAAACAAAAACAAAAACAAAAAACAAGGATAAACCCCTGTTGCTTCCCAATTCCCCCTGCTTGCCACGCTGCCCTCTCCCACTTATTGGCTCTGGCATTTCCCTACACTGTGGCACAGAACCTTCACAGGGCCAATGGCCTCTCCTCCCATTGATGACCGACTTTGCAATCCTCTGCTATACACATGCTGCCAGAAGAATCAGTCCCACCATGTGTATTCTTTGGTTGGTGGTTGAGTCCCTGGGAGCTCTGAGGGTACTAGTTAGTTCATATTGTTCATCCTAAGGGACTGCAAACCCTTCAGCTCCTCAAAGGTTCAAAACTTAATGTCAGGTTTCCATGCTTGTGAGGAACACTGTGCCAACTGAGCTATCAACACAGTCTCCAGAGGAACTTCTCCTCCCTAGGAAAAAACAGTAGGCTATAGGCTGTTGTAGATTAAATAATATCTTCCTTAATATATCATGGAGCCCTACCTCCAAAAGCTAGCATTATGATCTTCTTTGAAATTAGATTTGTCTTAGCTACTTAAGCCTGGTTAAAATAAAATTCCTGCCACAAACAAAATTAGGGAGAAATCAATTATTTGGACTCACTCTGTCAAGTGTTTCCTCCATATAGGTTGGCCTTTATGTTTGAGCAGAACATCTTTCCATTGCAGGAGAGTATGGGAAGAGGACAGAGGTTCAGAGTCCAATGGACCAGGACTAACAGTGACCCCCAACCAAGGCAACCACACACCAAAGACAGCCAACATCCATCTCCAGTGACCAACTCAGCGAACACAAGTTTCACATTTCAAAGATTTGATAGTCTCTCCAGAGCAGCAATACTAGCTAGGGAAGGGGCTGCTTGAGGATCTTATCATGAGTCTGTGGAGACATTTCAGTCTAACCAAAACAACGGTCTTAGAAGACTAAATAATCTTGAGTGTAAATTAGTGCAGACATTAAAGAATTGAAGTCCATGGGAGAAGTAATATTTGCAACAGGAAGAGGAGAAAGAGAAGAGGGGGAAATCTGAGGTGAAAAAATGTATAGAAAGACAGGCAGATGTGGAAACAGCGACTCTGCAGGCAAAGGACCATGGTTGGCCAACCAACAGCTGACGGTAAAAGGTAACTCAGTTTCTAAGAGCATCCTGGGTAAACATCCCAGTCAGGGTTAGGTTCAAACCTTGAAACCAACAGCTAAGGTACCTATTGAAAAGATCAAACTGGCAGCCAGGTTCTCCCACATCTTCAGTCATTTGGTCTTTCCTGGTTCACATGCCTCAGCCCACACCCTAAATATCCTCCACCCAGGAACTTGACTCCTCTTCCCTATGTAAAATAAGCATGTTGGCTAATTGCTCTTTGATCATTTGGGTTTACTGGCTGCTTCACCTTGTTCCCCACTTTCCCTCTCCCTCTCCCCTAAGGCACATCACAGTCTTCTCCTGTCCCTCTAGATTGTCCCAGAACCCATGCCCTCAGGCTATGCTCAACCACATCTCTATAATAAATATTTTCCTCAAACTTACCTCGCAGCAGCTATGTTCCTTTTCCTTTACCTTCTTTTTTTCCCCTCAGCTCTTAGATGTTAGTTAATGAATTTCAATTCACTCCACTGATTTCTTCACTATGTGACAGTAGACATGGACATACACTTATGGGTTCTATGGAAACCAACAGGAATGCTGGACATTGAGATAGGGCAATATCCTTCAGTAAGCAACATCTATAAAACATAAGTAACCTACTTCAAAGAGATCCAAAATATTTCTAGTGAGAAGCAGGAGGGCAAAGCTCTGGCTACCTGAAGATGTAAACACGGGAGACAGCATTCACTTCACCTGGTTAACAAGAAAATTCCCTATTGCAGATAGAGGCAGTAAAACAAATGATCCTTATCTAACTACAATGTGTACATGTGGGAAATTACTGAAGATAGATTACTTTAAGCCAATGTAACATAGGCTCAAAGTTCTGGTACATTCAAAACTGAAAGACCCAGACAATGGGACTTGTCTTATACAGCACCATTACATAGTTAAGTGTTATTAATCGTTCTCCTACTTAAAACCCCTTCTTACCTATAGTAAAAAGGCCACAGAGCCCAACAGCTGAAGTCCTCCCAGAGATCTCCATGGCCAAGAAACAGAAACACCAAACAACTGTTTGACTCAGAGGCCTTTGGACCCTAATCCAGTACCTGAGCAACTGCTTCACCCAGAGGAGTTTGCTCCCTCATGCTACTCCCAGAGGCCTTTGCGCCCTTGTTCTATGCCCTGCTAAGTGCTTCAGTGGAGACCTCGTGACCTGGGTTGTAGGGCAGACAGAAGAGCTCCTGGTAGACACTTCTACCCGTGCCCATCTTACTACAGGCAGTAGCAAAGACTTCTACCATCACTACTGACAGAAAAACTCTCTAGCTGGAGGTGGCAGAAGGGCAAAGGGAACCTTCGTTTTCCAAGTGGAAGTCGGGGATTACAAAGATGAATTACTGAAGACCTAAAGTGAGTTCAAAAGAATTCCATGTCCTAAGAGAAAGGAGTGAGTTTTAAAGTACTGCAGTGAACGAGGTGGGATTGGAGTTCTGGACTTGGAGAAACCTAAAGTGACTTGAAATGAAGCCTATGCCCCATCAGGAAGAGCTCTGTATTCCAAGGTCCTGCCGAAGTCCAAGTGTATCAAATGCATAGCTGTTGGGGTTCTAGGGAAGAGGGACTTTGTTTCTGTGTGATACAAAGTGAAGTACTGGCAATTAAGCAGAGAAAACAAAGTCTAAACCTCCTACAGTGTTGCTTAGTGAGTGCTGAGGTTCAGTTAAGCCGCTGAACACATGAATTGTGCACAGTCAGCACTTTCTTCTGGCCTTACCTGGTTGGAATCTTTATACTCAGAAGGGTTTGAAAGATCCAGACACTGTTGTTATGGATTATCACCATAAACTGGGTGAATTGGAATCCTCTGGTGTTGTTGGCATACAAGCCCTTGGATAAAGACTGCTGACACAGCATGTTTCCAACAACTGTGAAGCCAGAATCCTGGGCTGACATTCAGGGCTGTCCAGAGAGCATTATAGGGGCATGAATAAGGGAACTGGCTTGTCGTGCCTGATTCTTCCTTGTAACACCTAAAGAAAACCTACCTCCAATGAGCTTAGCACATTCACAGTGCTATGAGTAATGCCTTTACACCTCCATGGCAGGACCTGGGAAAGCTCACTCATTTGTTTCAGTCTCTTTGCTACCATCTAGCTAGCCTGGACACCAATGCATCATCATTTCAATGGTTTGTCCCCTCTTATAATGACTCACGTTGCAATATCCATTTAGAATTCAAGGCCAAGAAAAGCTTATTGTTGTGGAATTGACAACAGTAAAAAAGACTTGCTATGTTTCTCTGTATGTAGTGACACAAATAACTGTTTTCCTTTCCTTCAAAGGACATCAAGTTTGGTATAAATTGTCATGATATATCAGTGATACTATCTCTGTCTTTTCATGTTATTCTTTTCATTCAGAGTTGAATGTCCTTACTGGAAAAAATAATCTTTTATACAGCCAATAATCCTTATGATTTGGGGAAAGCATTGACAAATGCATAGCTTTATATAAAGGTCTGTTGAGTTGCATGTATTCTTAATGTTTTCATTGTTTCATGTGTTGGAAAGTTTTTATTTTGCTCTCCTAAATACGATCGACAACACAACTTTATATACCCTAAGAATTAAAGTATAAATTCTTGTGTTAAAGAATATACATTGGGAAATTGATACTGATCTATTTTTTTTAATTGACAAGGACCTTCTATGGATTTTGATAGGGTAAGAAGAAAGAAGGAGAAGAGTTGTTATAGTCAAAATTTCAGTATACAAACACAGGGAGTTCTCATAATTAACACCCTCTCACTTTGCATAATTAACATGTGCAAGCAATAATATAAGTTGAAGCCCTACCATCCTCAGTAAGACACATAGATGGCCCAGCGCTTTCTGATCTTAAGAAAGGCCTGGTTTGGGTCTCAGCAACACATGGTAGCTAACAATTACCTATAACACCACTTTGAGAAATCAGAAGTGCTCTTCAGGACTCCCGGTAGTCCTGCCAACATTTGTTGCACATTAACCTCATATAATCATGTATACACACACACACACACACACACACACACACAAATAAACATAAAAATAT
>JADRCD010208799.1:0-11152 GCA_019843815.1 Montemys delectorum
TGACCTTGAAACATCTATTGTTCTCATGGGCTTGCAAAGTAATAGGTCATCTAACAGGTGACCAACAAGTAAACAGATAATTATAATACAGTGTCACAAGCCATGGAGTAGTCTATGGAAGGAACAGCTAATATAGGTTTGGGGTTAGATTGTTCCATCTCCCAAGAAATAAGGACATAATTAAATGGTGTTTAGTAGAATTATAAATAAAGTTACTTGGGATATTAATTATAGCCTTCTGTTTAAACTTCATTGAGTTTCACAGTAAACGCTGAACAGCTCAACAAGATAAAACATGTATTAGGATAGGTTATAACCTTAGCAAGAGAATATTATTGTATATGTGAATCTGAGAATGATCTCGAGAGACAATCAAAGACATTTACATCATAAAAGTTGTTCAACAAACAAGACTTCTGAAAGTGTGTCTCTACGTGTAAATGGAAACGGAAGGAAAGAATGCCTTCCACACAAATGGAGGTAGAAAGGGGCGGAGAAGTTAGAGCTACCACTTGGAAAGGACACATAAATCTGCTCTACATTTAATATATTTTCTTACACTTCGAATTTTACTTGTTTGTCCAAGACTGAAAAATAGTATTCGGCTGGGTGTTGTGGAGCATGTCTTTAATCACAGTTCTCCAGAGGCAGAGACAGATTGATCTCTCTGAGTTTGATGCTTGTCTGGTCTACTTAGTGGGTTCCAGGATGGCCAAGGCTATGTAGAGAAACTTTATTTAAAAACAGTATCAACAAACACATAAACAAAAAAACTAGTATTGATACTTGTACTGGCTGGTTTTGTGTGTCAACTTGACAGGCTGGAGTTATTACAGAGAAAGGAGCTTCAGGTGGGGAAGTGCCTCCAAGAGATCCAGCTGTGAGGCATTTTCTAGGTTGGTGATCAAGGGGGCAGGGCCCATTGTGGGTGGTGCTATATCTGGACTGGTAGTCTTTGGTTCTATAAGAGAGCAAGTTGAGCAAGCCAGGGAAAACAAACTAGTAAGAAACATTTCTCTATGTCCTCTGTATCAGCTCTTGCTTCCAGACCTGTTTGAGTTCCGGTCCTGATTTCCTTCAATGATGAACAGCAATGTGGAAATGTAAGCTGAATAAATCCTTTCCTCCCCAACTTGCTCCATGGTCATGATGTTTTGTGTAGGAATAGAAAACCTGACTAAGCCAAATTACTCCTAGCTTTCTTTGAGGACTACAATAAATTTCTTTTTTAGATTTAATTTTAATCATTTATATATCTGTGTATAGGTGTGTGCACATAAGTGCAGGATCTGGCAGAATCCAGAAGCTCCAGAGACTCCTGAAGCTGGAGTTACAAGTGGTTGTCATTTACCAAAAGTGGGTGCTAAGAACCAAACTCAGGTCTTTTGCAAAAATCACTTATAATTGCTCATCTATCTCTCCAGTCTCACAATGACAATTTTGATTTCCACAAAAAATTTTTTGATAAAATCCTCAAACAAGTTACTTATCCTCATTATGAACGATAGCCACTTGTTTCAAGAGCCAAAGACGTTTCACAATGTGTGAAAAACCAGACGGACTTAGATACAATATTGATCACAATGCAAGAGCAAACGTGGAGGTAATTGTTTATAGTGGAAAGCACAATAGCTAACATAGGCTTGAGGTGACATCTCTCTTACTCTATAGCCAAGCTGTGTCCGGTAATGCACCTTACCCACTGAAAAGGGCATGAAAGCTTCTCTCTTGACAAACCTCCCCTTGGGACTGAGGAAATGAGCAGGGTTAAAAGCCTCTGGTGTTTCCCACTGTGTTTGATCCCGAAGTACTGAAGTCAACAGGGTGATGACCTCTGTGCCCTAAAAATAAAAAACGTGGTTAAACGGAAAGGACTAAATTATTTTTTTTCCTAAGAGGCCCTTCTCCAATGATGCATTATAACCATGGTTGGTAAAATTTCAGCTACAAATGTTCTGCAAGAACATTCAGGGAAAGCTTTAAATTAACTAATGGATGCTCATTTTAGTCACCAAAGTCTCTAAAAGCAGGTCCTGGGAATGAGCCTTTAGTGTGTATTCCTCATGTGATAATGGCAGATTTCACAGATTTCCCTATGTAACCTAGGATGGCTTTGAACTCACTATGTAGTCCAGGCCAGCTTCAGACTCATGATGCTCAGCCTCTTGTGTGCTGGACTTACAGTCTGAGCCACCACAGTGAGCTTGTTAAATTTTGATAAGTTCTCTTCTAAATCTGTATGGGGGAAATTAAGTGGTCTTTACTGGGGTTGTAGGTTGTAGATGAACGGATACAAATGAAAAAATATTGCTAGAATTTCTGGAAGGTTCAACAGCTCACTGAAAGTTTGCTTTTATATCCCCAAGATCTGTGACAGTGGAGGTCAAGTCAAGAAAGATCATATAGGCAGATTCTAAGAAATAAACTTCTCTGCTTTCATATTAGGCCAGGTACTGTAAAACAGCTCTCTCTATAAATGGAGTGACTTTAATTGTATAGGAAAAGAAATTATGAGGATGAAAGCAAACTAAACAAAGTCAAATAATGATAAAAGCAGAACTCTGAGCAGGAACTATAGCTTAGACATAGGAATGCTTGCCTTGTACACACAATATGGAAGTTTAGCCATCAGGAAATAAATTAATTGATCAACAAAAATATTCACTACTTTCCCTTGATAGCTATATCTTTAATAGGGCTTTGGAATAATATTCTGGTTAACTATTTTATCAAATGAAGTCTTCATGAATTATGTTTTACTCAAGTAGTCAGTTGAGTAAAAGTATTTTGTTTTAAAACATGGATGATCTATCTACCCACCTATCTATCATCTACATATACATTTAACTGGATTATATTTCTATTCTTCACCTTCACTGAAAAGCTGTTGAGATGTGCCAAGACTGAGCCTACCTCCTAGTTGCATAGCACATTATTTAGACCCCTCCCACCCATGCAAAGACCTTTCAACAACAGTGTCTTATGTGGATTGCACCACAGTAAGTAACTAAATATAAAACCCTACCACTTTACTATTTCTTGTAGAAAACATTTAATACTGTTTTTCTGTTTTCACTATTTTGCTATGGTTTGAAGGTGGGAAGAGTCTTCCAAAGGTCCTATGTTCATGGCTTGTTTCAGAGGCTATTCTAGAAACTTTAGGGGATGAGGCCCATGGGGTGCTTTATCCTTATACCAGTGTCTGTGTTCTCTTCAAGGAAATTGTGAGAATCTAGTCTGTCAGTCTTTCCCTGGCCACTGGCTTCTCCACACACTCAGTGGCACCTACTACCCCTATCAGTTCAATTTAAATGGGGCTGTTTTGCCTAATTTTGGACTTGAAGTGGCAAAACTCTAAGTCAAATGACTGTTTCTTTTCACAAGTTAGCTGCCTTGTATACTTTATTATAATATCGTGAAGATTGCTTGCATTTGTTTTTCTGCTTCACTCTTAATCTGATTAACTCTGCTTAATAGTCTTCCTAGGCTGAGAAGAGATGCTCCAAAGATGAGCACAATCTGGTTCAAAGAGTAGGATTCCCAGAATAGGATTCAATAGCAGCCTCATGGCTATGCACACCTGAGCCCCCTAGCAGCAGTCAGACTAGATAATGAGGAAAAGAATGGATACCATATGCGTATCACAAACTTCTGCTCACTCTTGTCTTCAATCTAGTTTTAGGAAGACATACATGTATTTCTTCAGTTTACCAAAGGGACTCAAAGGTTGGCATAAAGATGAATGGGAATAGGTATACATGATTATATGGGATGACGGGATTGAAGCATGGAGGCATTGATGGAAAGAGCCTGCCTTGGAAAAGCACAGGGCTCAGAGTGTGATACAGCTGATTGGAAATCTTAGTTCCTTGAAAGAGCAACCTTTCATTTCCAAAAAGGCTTAAATTCTCTGAATCTCATTTTTTCTCAATTATAACATAAATTGAATGTTTATGTTATAATTATCTTAGAAATTGTTAGAATTTCTATCTTAGAAAGTGTTAGAGGATAATCATCAGTGGCACATACACACACACAAACACACACACACACACACACACACACACACATGCACACAGACATGCATGAACACACACAAACACAAACACACACAGTTATCTTGTTTTGACTGATGGGGAGGGAGGAAGGAGAGAGATAATAAACAGTAATGAGAGTGACCAGAGTTGGAAGGAGAAAGATAAGCCCAGACTGTCATTGCACTTCATTCCCAGTGCTTCTGTGATTGTGAACATTGGGAACATGCTCTCTCATTTCTCCTCCTTAAGCTCTTACCTTTGGAATATAGTAGTTTTTAAATACAACATCTGTGGTTGTCTCATGGGGTAGGCTTGTGGGAAGGATGTTAGCAACTCTCTGTATTTCATGAATTACAGCATCTGTGTAGGGCATTTGAGTTCGGTGCTCAATTCGAGGTTGAGCAGAGCCCACAACTTTGATGATCTCATCATGGACCTTTTCTGGATACAATGCAAATTAAGGGTTTAGTATCCAACCTGGACATGAATTCAAGTGATTTTACATGTTTTCTTTATACATCCACTCAAACCCAAACCCAAATGCTCTCTTAATTTGGGTACTTTTACCCTCATCCTTCTTGTTTTTTTTTTTTTTTTTTGTTTTTGGGGGGGGGAGGGCAGAGAAGAAGAGTTCAAGACAGGATTTCTCTGTGAAGCCCTGGCTGTCCTAGACCTCACTCTATAGACCAGGCTGGCCTCAGACTTACAGAGGTCTCCTTGCCTCTGCCTCCCAAGAATTCGGATTAAAGGCATGAGACCCCATTATTCTCCTTCTGTTTTTTATGGTTGCTCTGGGAACAATTTCCATTCCAAGATACTTAAAGAACAAAGTCTATTTTCTCCTGAAAAATATTTCTTGAAAGATTTATTTGATTTTTAGTTGTGTGTATGCGTGTGCACACATGCATATATGTCTATTTGTGGGTATATGAATGTGAGTTCGGGTGTCCGTGGAGTCCAGAAGAACGTGCCCTTGGAGCTCGACTTAGAGGCAGTTGTAATCTGTCTAAGGTGAAAACTGAGACCTGAAGTCTGACCCTTTACAAGAGCAGTATGCACACTTAATCACTTGGCCATCACTCCAACACTGAAGCTCTTTCTCTTCTTCCAAAAGGTAACTAACCACACAAGCTATTGCCAAGGCTGCAATTTACAGGTATCCAATGTGACTGTAGAATTCTGCATTTTTGACTCTGAGATATGTTTCTTTTCATTCATTTGGTGAATACTCTGAATTTTGGAGACTTACTCTGGACTTCAGGGTATCGCATCATGAGGATAATTCCCCAGCGCAGTGTGGAGGCTGTGGTCTCGGTTCCTGCTGTAAATAGGTTACTAACAAGGACTAACAAATTTTCTTCATTGAAATAGTCAGCTGATATATTGTTTTCCTAAAATGATAAAATATGTCATTAGTCATGGGATAATTTCATCATGAGTAAATCATAAAAAAAGAATACAATGAATTAAAAACAGCAGGTATTGCATTCTTCAACTTAGAGGAATTTCCGCTTATTATGCATCTGTCATTCAGAACTTGAGGATTCAGGTACATCCCAAATGCTAATGGTGGCAAATAATTCTGAAAATAACAAAGGCTGTTTCTGTCTAGGAAGCTTTAAAGTTAGTTTTCAGTTGCATTATTAAACTATTCCCCACACTATTTCTCTTTATTCCCCCAGAGAATAATCTGGAAGTTGTATTCAAACTAGAATAAACAGCATCTTCAGAGTCTATAATGTACTCACTATCAATCTGCATTCAGTTAACTTTCTTCTTTGAAGGAATGTTTGGCCTCGGCAAGCAATTAGTTAAATGGTAAACATTAGCTAAAGAATCCTCCTAGGAAAACACCATTACCTCCTCCTGTCTGACTAGAAATGCATCGATGAGACTTCTGGGATCATTTTTGTCAAGATTATGACGATGTTCTAGGAAGGTTAGCCTTATGAAGGAAAATAATTCATCTCTGTTCTTCAAAACCTTCTTGTGACTTCTTAGGAGAAATCCCAGAATAGGAAACATATTAAAAAGCTAAAAGAATATAAAAAGAAAGTACTTTAAATATAGGCACAAACTAGTTGGGACAATGTGTTACACTATTATTGAAAAAAAATCACAAAATAACACCTTCATTTTGGCCTCAGATGACTTAATGGACAAAAAGATCATCTAAGGTTGCATGAGATAGTTGCCTGTGCCTCTTCTAAGCACCTATATTAACAGGTTACCTGCATTCATAGAAATAGCTTAAAACGTTCCAAAAGTGAAATGATATAGTTAACTATATTGGTACTATTCAAAATTTTATAAGCTTCTATTTTCTTGGATCTGGAAGATGAAAGCTATTTTTCTTATTTTAAAGTGTGGATGTTTTTTACATGTATATCTGTGTACCATTTGCATATCTGATGGCCAGAAAGCTCAGAAAAGTTCATCTGATCCCATGGAATTCGAGTTACAGCTGGCTATGATCCACCATGTGGATCCTAAGAAAGGAACTTGGATTCTTTGGATCCAGTGCTCTTTTCTGTTTATTCATTTCTCTAGTCTCCATAAGATGCAGCTTCCCATGATAAAAGAATAAGATGGCTGAACCATTATTAACATGTATAGATCATCATAAGCATAGAGATAGTGTTTAGTTTAGCACTTTTTCTTTACGTCTTTGTTTCCTTGTTAAAACTCTTTTTCCTAATTGAATTCTACCATGAATTCTTTAATTGATATTTAGTTCATACTCTATAAATGATTATTGATGTAGGTAAACATCACATGGCTACACTTATCTGATACACCAAAGCCATATAACATTAGTGTGACTCACAATCCATGAATCAAGGTATTTATTGCAGTGCCTTATGGCAAAAGGTCCATCAGATAGGCTAAACAAGCATGTTTATTATTGCATTAGACTTAGAACACACTGCTATCCTTTTCATAGTCTCTTGAACCATAGAGGAATTGAATAAGGAAAACAAATCAAATAAAGGAGAAACAGTTACCACAATACTAGAGTTTCCAACGAGTTTCGTGTTTTCGCCAATTAAGGTTAAGAGTCTCAGGAACTGGGGATCTTGGTAGTCAAATCTCTTCCCGAGCAGCAGGGACACAATGACTTTAGCGACAGAAGCATTCAGTACTCTTTTGATCTCAAAGGGTTTTCCTATAAGGCAATTCATCAAGCAGATCAGGAATCTTCACAAACCCAGCACTAATCCAGTTCTAGACAGATTGGGACAGTCTACCCAGTAAAGAGTTTTGTAGAAGGATTATTTATGATTGTGCCTTTCATGGACATGTGACATTTATAGCTTTGACTTTGACCCAGATTTTGGTTCAAATGCTCAGATGGCCACAAAAAAAAATTATTCAATAGACAAGTGAAAGAAAATTGAACATTCAGTTTGGCTAAGAAAATAATAATGTGGCAGAGGAATTTAACATTTGTGGATGTACCTCAGTGTACAATGTATATGTAGAGGGTTGTTAATGCACAATATATGGGAAAATATCATTCACTGTCATAGACTGCACTGAAGTTTGGAGTATAGCATTCTACTATATTTTGATGTTTTCTGCTCCACTGAAATCTGCACAGAATGTGAAATCAGACCTGGTTTCGCAGATGTGTATCCCTGTTACTGTGGTAGGAAGATCTACTGTTCAAGGCTTCCTAGGGCTGTAGAAAGAGTTTAAGGCAAGCTTAAATAGCTTAGTCACTAGGTCCTAGTGGGACCCAGTTCCAAAATAAAAAGTAAAGGGAAGACTGTAGCTGTAGCTTAGTGATCAAGAGCTTTTTTTCAGTATGCACGGACCCTAGGTTCAAATCCCCAACACACATATACAATTTATCTGGATTACAAGAATATTAAATACATATCAGCAGGTAAACATTGTTTATTCATTCATTTATTTATTTGTAAAAATTATCATATTGAATGCATTGTAAGAGGACTGTATAATGCTGGGCATTAACTAGCATTCCACCTGCAAACAAGCATATTTATTTATCTATTTATTTTTGAGCATAAACTCACTATGTAACCCTGGGTAGCCCAGAACTTGCTATATAGCCAGACTGGCCTAAGACTAATAGAGATCCATCTGCCTCTGCCTCTTAAATGTTGAAATTAAAAAATCATGACTTGCAATCTTAGTTACATTTCTATTGCTGTAAAAACTCCATGATCAAAGTACTTTATAAAAGAAAGCACAAAGTAATTATAAAAGAAAGTAATTTATAAACTCTGTGGCTTACAGCTACAGAGGGTTAGAGTCTATTACCATTATGGGACAAGAATGACAACAGGAGGCAGTCATGATAGTAGAGCAGTAGCTTAGAGCTTACATTCTTTTCTTCTTCTTCCTTCTTCTTCACTTGCCTCTGCTTCTCACGTGTTGGTATTAAAAATACGTGCCACTGTGCCTGGTGCGAGTTTGCATTCTTATCCACAAGTAGGAGGAAAAGATAACTAACAGGAAGTGGTGTGGGCTTTAGAAATCTCAAAGCCTACTCCCAGTAACACACTTTCTCCAACAAGGCCACATCCCCTAATCCTTCCAAAACAGTTCCACCAACAGACAACCAAGTATTCAAGTATATGAGCCTATGGGGGCCATGTTCATTCAAAACCTACACTGATATCACTATGACCAAAAATAAGTTAATAAGAGAAAAACAAATTTGTTTAATTACTACCTGTGACTTAGGCACCCTTAGATTGAAAGCATAGAGACAAAGAATAAACTATCCATTTTACACTTTGTTTCCATGAATCATGGAGAGTTAAGTGAAAACATGAATGGACACAAGGGGTGTGATCTAGTCACAATAGACATTTTAGAAACCCAGGGAGGCTGCTTAGATTCCTGGTGTTATCTGTCTATTGCACCCTCTAAGAAATAGCGCGAGGTTCCTTCAGAACTGTGAGTCTCGGGATCAGATATCATGTAATTTCTTTGCAGCCACCTCAGAAATATCAGTGAAGGTTAGAATGATATTCCTGGCTTACTTTGAGCAAAAGTGTTTCCTCAGAGAGGAGAAGTTTCAGTTTTCATAGCTTGCGTTTGATAGGGGACATCAGAAAGAAAAAAAGGAAAGTCAGGAAAAGGGATCTGGAGCTGTCTC
The DNA here is from genome assembly GCA_019843815.1 of Montemys delectorum. Classification (NCBI taxonomy): domain Eukaryota; kingdom Metazoa; phylum Chordata; class Mammalia; order Rodentia; family Muridae; genus Montemys; species Montemys delectorum. Next base: position 9,169 of record JADRCD010208799.1, read on the forward strand.
ATTGCCATTGTCTCATTTGGTGTCAGGCATGGCATCTGCTCACAGACCTCTAATGGCTGGTAGTTGGTAACCATCTTTTCAAGTGCCCTTGTCTGCAAATGGTGCTACCTTTTACAAATGAGTACTTCCCTTGTCTGGACAAAAGCTAAGTATCTCCTTTGCAACAAAGCACCCTCTTGCATCGAGATGACAGCATTATAGTCTAAAGAAGATCAGGTAAATTCCAAAGATTAAAAAAAAAAAAAGATACACTCGAGGAAGACCTGAGCCTTGTGTTGGGTGTAGTGGCTCACAGGCTTTGACTACTGAGCTAGCCTTTCTTTCTGAGTTCACTCTGCTGCCTCCTCTACCTGTATCACCCTCCTCCTCTCCAGATGGAAAGCTTCTCTGTTCTGTATCCCAAAGCACCTTTTATCTGTTCTCAAAATTATTGTGAGGGGCCAGTTTTTAAATTCTTTTATGTGGTTGAAGATGCCACTGAGCTCCCCAGATACTATGCATCATGTCAAAGTTAATTTCTCAATATGTGAAGACTGGGTTACTATTATGAGAACATTGTTGTACTTGTAGAATACAAGGACAGCATGTTTTCAAAAGTTCAAAATGTATTTTATATTAAAATTATTATTATTATTACTATTATTATTTTGTTTTTTTCAAGACAGGGTTTCTTTGTGTAGCCCTGGCTGTCCTGGAACTCACTCTGTAGAGCAGGCTGGCCTTGAACTCAGAAATCTGCCTGCCTCCGCCTCACAAGTCCTGGGATTAAAGGCGTGCGCCACCACCGCCCAGCTAAAAATATTTTTAATAGATTCATATATGTAGGGAAAGTAAGGAAAGGGAGGAGCGTGGGGGAGAGGGAAAGAAAAGGAAAGAGAAAGAGAGAGGAAGGTCGGAGGGATGGAGGGAGGGAGAAAGAGGAGGGAGAGGAGGAGGAGAAAATATAAACAAATGTTTACAATCAACATGGACAATATTGGAGTAGACAGCACTGGGTATCTATATATCTTTGAAATTTTTCTAATTATGTTAAACTAAGTGACTAAATATACCTTTTGTTCATTTCTTTTTCATGAAAAGTGACATGGCTTTATTTGTTGCACACACCTTTGTGAGATTCAAAACTCTGTATGAGATGCTGGCATTCCACTATAATTATGTCTTCTATAATTCGTTTGCCCATGCCGAAGTTCCTTAAGGTGGTCAAGCTGAATCTCCTCATTGTTTTCCAGGTTTCGCCATGAGCGAAGGCAATTCCTTAGAGAGAAAAAGAGTGTGTTTAAGTTCCCCTCAACAGTTTTAAATTTAGTGCTAAGTGATAAATAAAAATTATAAACAAAAGCTTTTGTGTTCCCTCCCAAAAATAAGGAAAGAATGGGTTTATGGTATAATAAACAATGATGGAAGATTTATCATGCATATTTCAAACCCTAGTCTTGTTTCTCAGAAAGCCAGAAAAGAAAACAAACAAAGCCCACCCAGAACCAAGGGTAGGAAATCTCTCTTTCTTGAATTTCTTAAAAGATTTATTGTAGAAAACATGGTAAATACTTTCCTTTATTTTGTGACAAATATTTCTGAAAACCAAGTCATCATTTTGTCTAGATGTTCAAATAATTAGAATGTCTTTCCAAAGTTTTGGAGACAGGTCAGAAATGACCAGGGATGTAAAATCCTTGCTTCTCAGCTTTGCTAAACTTTTAGAGCAAACTTACTCTAATTCTCAAAACTAGCCTTTGTTACAAGCATTTGATGAGTTTGTTTTTCTTTATATGGGTCCAATTAGCAAAGACAGTATCTTGAGTAATAGTTAATATTTTAATCCTGAGAATATGTATGCAATGTGAACATATTGATTCCAGAATATAAAAGATATTCCTCTTGGTTTTACAAGTGGTATATCTTGAAGTGCATTTTTTTTGGGGGGGGCATGTTTCAAAGTTTATGTATCTTTTCTTATATATTTAGGTTTTCTTTTTTTTTT